>CP045890.1:31905252-31926813 GCA_013387185.1 Caligus rogercresseyi
AAAGGGGGTTAATAATATTTATATTAGACAATTTGGAAACATTTTTTATCATAATATAGGCTTTTCAGTGTTTACTCATCACGGTAAATGTTTCTGTAAATTAATTAAATTCACAACCCTTCCGTTTAAACCACTATAGACTAATTTTGAAGTATTGTCAAAACCATCCGCTTTGAAAGTAAGCCGGTGCGGGGCGATGCTGCGTTCCTGTAAAATATTGGGGCGGTGCGGCGCACCGGTAAGGGTTTATTATGCTGAAATAAAAAAAAAAACAAAAATGCAGTAACGCTCGCCTTTTAAGAGAAAACATATCTAGGCTACCCACAATATGTCATTTTTGACCAGCTCCGATGAAGATAACAGCTTGGCTTGCTTAAAAGTCAAAGGATCTCCGGCGTGCGCCAGCTTCCAATTGCATCGACTGACGCTTTCAAATCCACCCCTTTTCAGACCCCCCCAAAAAATATTTGGAAATAATGGTACTAAATTTTACTATTGGAAAGCCATCCAGTAGCCTATGGTAATCAGTTTTCAAAACGTCTGCAAATATCCCATATATTTTGGTCTTTCTGTTGGTGCCTTTCTGGAGCTTGCGTTCCGTTTGTTTCCATCTCCTGCCCGCGCTTGCTCCGCAGTTAGTTCTAGTGAATGAAGTCATCTCGACTCTCGTCTTTAAAACTGTGTCAGCGAAATGTTATATCGGCTTTTCAAAAACTGCATGTTTTTGTGATTGGGTGGCATACTGAGACATGTCTTCTACTCAGACAAATAATAAATTACTCTTCTTCAAATAGGCTGTTCACGCTGTTTGTAACGGGGGCACAGCTGAGCCTATGTCCGCTTTAGTGGGCTACAGGACCGCAAGCTTATGATTTAAATGTGAGCATGCTTTGTAAAGTAAGCACGCGTTTTCCCTAAAAAGTATTCATATGAGCCCTCTCACTCCCTGTAATATTTACATTATCACGTGTTAAAATATTTACAGTGTATCAACTAGACAGCCAATGTATGGGAATGTTTTCAGAAGCTGATTCAGGAAGTGCGTGCTGTGAAGAAAAGCATTGTGATACGGAGAGATAAAAGAATGCAGAAAAGAATAACCGAGCTATTTAAAAGAAAGGACCGAGTTATTGAAAATGAAAATCAGGAAAAAGTCAGAAAAACAGATGGCTCGCTGCATGCAGTCCCTTGCGCGAAGGCAGTGAATGAGAGTAACGTTGCAGGTGCAGGACCGTCAACAAGTGATGCTGGGCCTGCTGCAAGTACCGCTTACCCCCCTGTTTGGTCAAAGGAGCAATTTGAACAGTTCAGAACAAAAAACGAATGGTTGTATGCCCAAAATGGCATGCTTGGCTGCATCTCATGCCGTGATGTTAAGGGCCTTGGTGTCAGCGCATCTCGAGGTGTTAATATCGTAAGCAATTGGGCAGAGGGGAATATCGCCCCATGTGGCCATTCAAGGACCGTGCAGCTGTCATCTCTCCGCAAAAAAAATCATGAGCACAGAGAATCTGCAGCCCACAATGAAGCTGTTAATTCTTAAAACTGCACAGAAAGAGATCCTTTTAAACATGAATGCCACCAGCCAGGAGTCTGCGTTTGAGGCCACTGCCAAAGTGTTCAGGACTGCTTATTTTGTTGCCAAACATGACAAGCCTTTTACAGATTTTGAGAAATTAATTGATCTTCAAGAAGCAAATTCACTCAATTTAGGTCGCATTCTGCACAGCAAGACAGTAATGGACCATGTATCAACTCAAATGAAACATCAAATTGTGAGAAGGATAATTGAAAATAAAAGTAAAATTACTGTGTTGGCTGATGAGTCAACCAGTGTGGGGCACAAATCGACACTGATTGTGTTTTTAAAGGCCAGCATTGACGGCGAGATGGAGCCCATTGCTTTTCCCTTAGATTTGATTGAGCTGGACAATTTGTCTGCTGCTCACATCAAAGGCAAGATAATGCACTGTCTCCTCAACAATGGATTCACAATGGAGCTCCTGCAGGAGATGCTGATTGGATTTTGCAGTGATGGGGCCAATGTGATGCTGGGAGTGAAGTCAGGCGTTGGGAAGCTGCTCCAAGGTGACTTCCCAAATATAATTCTATGGCACTGCCTGAATCATAGGCTGGAGCTGGCGGTGGCTCAGGCATTGGAAGCCACTGGAGGGACAAAGGACTTCCAGGCGTTCCTTGATGCCCTGTATACATTATACAGTCAGTCCCCAAAAAGCATGCGGGAGCTGAGTGAGTGCGCCCACAATCTCCAAATCACATTGAGAAGAATTGGAAGAGTTTTCAATGTCCGATGGGTGGCTTCCTCATGGCGAGCTGTTAATGCAGTCTGGCATTCCTATGGAGCACTGGCACAGCACTTCCGAGATGCATCAGAAGACAGCACAAAAGATGGCAGAGAGAGAGCCAAATTCCAAGGCTTGCTCTCTAAGTTGTGCTCCATCAACTTTCTGAAAAATCTTGCTCTGATGGCTGATGTTCTGATAGAACTGAAGAACCTCTCTGAGATTCTTCAGAACAGGAGGATCACTCTCCCAAAGGCTCATGACATCATGCTAACATACATCAAGAGGATAGAAAGCCTTATCACATACCCAGGACAACATACAGTTGAGGCAAGTCAGGCCGAGAAAGACATGAAATTCAAGGAAGAAGATTTAAAAGTCGGCAGGTCCCCCATCATTGATGCATCACAGTTCATCCAAGCAGTGGCAGACAGTTTGAATGAGAGGCTCTTCACAACCACAGCCAACAGAGCACAGGCCAGTGTTGCTGCTCAAAGAAAATAAATTTACACCACACTGATGAACCAAATGGCAGTCCTTGACCCAGAGAAATGGGATCATGCCAATCCCAGACATGGAGAGGATGAGATGAGGGCTTTGTGTCATATCTACATGTAAATGAGAAAACAACACCTTGGATTTGTTGAATATAAGGCAAGTGGAGGGAGAAGCATTCCAAGCAACATGAAAAAGTTGTGCATAGCAGTAGACACCCTCTCAGCAAGTAATGCAGACTGTGAGAGGGGGTTCAGCGCGATGAACAATATCATTACAGAGTACAGGAGCAAAATGACAACCAAAAATGCTGCAAACCTTCTCTTCATCAGTACAGTTGGCCCCCCAACCAACCAGTGGAATCCTTTGCCATATGTAAAGACCTGGCTTGCCAAAGGAGAAGAGCAGCACATTCCACATCTGGCATGGCTCGCCAGCACCCTGAAGAGGACAACTACTTCAGCCCTGTTTGGAATTTGTTTTAAATATTTTGTTTGGATGGAGGGAATCCACCATTTTGCATGTGGCATGGCTCACCAGCAACCTGAAGATGACAACTAGGCCTACTTGGATTTTATATATTTTTTTTGTTTCTACCATTTTGTATTTTTCAGTCAAGTTACTAATCTGGAATGTGTTTTAAAATATGTTTGGATTGAGGGAATCCTCCATTTAGAATTATTCATGTGGTTACTTAGATTTTTAAAAATATTATTTTAGTTTTTTCCATCATTTTGCATTTTTCAGTCCAGTTCCAAATGTACTGAAAATAAAGTATTCACAGTAAAATATTTATAAACTGAAATATTTTGTAATGCATTTCTTCACATAGAACACTTAGGTAGGCCCACAAGAATGTGAAGTAGTTAAGAATATTAAAAAGTCATGAAATTGGTGTGAATCGCCTCTGCCCCCCCCCCCCCCCGGGTAAAAAGGAGTTAAAAAATAATACAGTGAGTGACACACCGGACATTGTAGCACCGGTAAGAAATGAAAACTACTTTCACCCCTGAAAACATCGAAATATTTATTGTTGTAATATTCTTTATATCGGTTTTTTTTTTTTTAATAAGTCTTTATTTCAATTGTAACATAAGATACAAAGTAAAAAAGGCAGTAGAATTGTGTATAAAAATAATACATAAATAAACATTATAGTTTAAAATTAGACTACTACCAGAAGACCTAGCTACAATAAGGACACAACAAAGCGTTAAAAAAGTTTCACAATATATATACTAAATTTTGTTGACACGTTACAATACATAATATAAAATAACATTAAAACAAAAACAACAATAATTTAAAACTTTCGGTTGTAATAGTAAAAATACTGTTTAACAATTTTCTTTAGATGGCTAAAATATCTGTAGGAGTTCAGCCAACTGAAATTCACCAAGTCGATGGCGTAGTTCCATGAAGACCCGCTTTGCTCGGGAATTTTGAGGTCAAAAATGGTGTATCTCGCCGAAGCCGAGATTAAAATGCCCCTCAGATCTTCTCGAAGTAGAAACTCCCCAGACGTCAACTTAGAACTAATCAGAGCTTTGGCACTTAAGAGCGCAAAGTGAATGGCTTCCAGTTTTCGCGATGATTTCCTTTCTTTCTTAGAAAACCCATATAGTATTACTGCCTTAAAATCTTTGGAAGACGACATGTTTAAAATCAAAAACTCAGTTAAAATTGAGGCATATGGACAGTCAACAAATGCATGGATTGTAGAGTTAAAAATTTTCCCACAATCTTTACAAGGACCATTAAAAAAAGAACACCGGTCGAGATTTGGAATTGTGAAGTAAACTTCTTTCCTTCCATCACTCCAAGCAGAGACTCCTTTATTTTTATGACCCAATCCTCAGAGACTTTAAGGTCTTTAATCGTTTTTTGGCAAATCTTACTCACCTCCTTATCATACAAAGACAATACATTTACTTTAACGTGCCAAGGACATGGAGGACGATGATAACCGCACGCTTTCATGAGAGGGTATTTAAATTTCCCGTGGCTAAATGAAGAATTAGATTTCTTCTTGAGGTCGTGGAAAGTAAGAATGCCTCCCATTAGTGCCTCACCTTCCATGGTTATAGGGTCCTCATTTTTCTTGAAAAAAGCCTTTTTGTCCCTGTTTTGTTCGATAATATCTACCGTTGAACTTGAGTCAAAAGATATAGGGCAGACCCAAATAATTCTTTGGACAGCGGCCCAAGTAGGAGATACAGATGAAAGAAGAGGATTGGAATTGACGGTACCCATCATTAAAAATGTATATACGGAGGAATTTGAGACGACAGATCTCCACTCAAGGTCGGGCCTTGTGGACAAATCAATTAAAACTTTTATATATATCTTAGGAATTACTCTGGATAAAACTACTAAACCACCCCCAAGCTGATTCCTTGGCCGTTTTAGTGGTTCTATATACGATTTATGAAAGAGAGTTAAAATCCATTTTTTCTCTTCTTGTATTGCCTTATCAGCTAAAATCGGTAAAAGGGAAGCTTTATATAAAACTAAAGGCACAATAAAATATTATAAAAATCGATCCGCGTTTGAAGGTTAAAGCTTTTAAAAAGTGAAAGCCTCTTATATACCGCTGATTTAAGGAAGTCCATTCACTATCTAATTCTCCTTGTCTTCCGTATTCCACTCCAAGAATGCAAACTTTGTCTCCAATCGGACAATTAGCAACTCGTAAATTGTTAATGGGACGCCAAGCTCCCAGAGGTAAAATCGATGTTTTTGAAGAATTAAGTTCAAGTCCTGAACGTTTTTTAAATTTAGTAAAAAGGCCAGCAAATTTCTATTCTTTTTATTAATTGACTCTCAGAACGGGCTTCAACAAATAAAGTCACATCATCGGCGTAAAGGTCAATGATATGTTTCTCTTCGTTAAAAAGAACTCCGAATCCATTGTATTTATGTTTTATCTGAGTAGCCAATTCTTCAATGGCCATCACAAACAAAAGAGGAGCGGCGGGGCAGCCTTGACGACAGCTCTTCCCTAGGAATATTGGCTGACTTTGTTTCCCATTAATACAAATCGAAGACGAGCCATTGTACAGTAATGCTCTAATGGGGTTGAAGAAGCGCTTTGGCAAAAATTTCTTCACCATTTTTAAGATGTGCGTGTGAGAAACGGAGTCAAATGCCTTACGGAAGTCTACAGCTATTAACGCACCAAATGAGTTCCTAGAATCAATACAAGAAATAGCGCAGCTTATATTTCTAGAAATATCGGCCAATTTTCTCTTCTTTAAGAATCCCTTCTGATGCAAACCAATTCTCTTATTTAAAATGGGTTCCATACGAACAGCCACAATACCAGCAAGTATTCGATACGATTCATTAAGAATGGTTATTGGACGCCAGTGGTTAATGTCGGTTCCATTGCCTTTTTTGGGAATTAAAACAATCTTGCCTTTTGTAACCTGTGCTGGCAGACTTCCTTTTTGCTCCATGGATTTTGCTAAACATAATAAGAAAGGAGTCAATTCTTCACACATTAGAGTAAAAAATTCCCTCCAAAACCATCTGGACCATATGCCTTGTTATTTTTAAACAAATATTTTATATAATAAGCAATTGAATCTGCAGAAAACAATTCCATTGAGGAGTTTATTACTTTTTTAGGAAAGTTAGGTCTCTCTCCTACTACAGTGGCCTGAAAATCACGATGAAAACAGGACAGTATTTCCTCCACTTTATTAAAAACTTTCCCCTGGGATAAAATTTTAGTCAATTTTGTTTGATTCAGTGAACGAGAAAAATTGAACTTCCTTATCCGAAATTGGAGTTATTTTCTCTGGCTCTTTTCATTTTATATTCTTCCTCCACGATATCGGATATTCTAAAGGAATTAAGAGAATCCGTTATATAGTTTTTCCAGAAACACGATCCGTTTTTTAAAATATCATTCGTTTTGTGATTGAAATCGTTTAAATTTATCCTGTGCCGTTTCAAAAAAACTTTGTGGAAGAACGCACACAGTTTATATCAGGGTTCCTCCTCAGAATAGAAAAACTCAAGCTGTTAATGATAATGTAAGAATAATAATAGCAACAGCTTATCAATAATAAAAGAGAGAGGTTTGTGATTATTTTGATACTATAATCAAAGAGATGCCAGAGATATACAATAAAGATGTCTCTATATTTTCTAATCGACAGCTGTTTTTCTCTTTCTATTTCATGTCGGGGTTAAAGTAATCCCAGGCCCTATATTTTGTAAGCAGAGTTATGTACGCAATAGTACATATAATTAAGTTACTTAAGTATTAATAATAAAAGCCAAGGCATATAGAATACTTTTATTTCATGTTTTCATGCAAAGTTGAAACTTCATAATCATATTTCTATTTTCACTTCATCAAAAAGTCTATTTGTAGCAAGATATTTTTGATGATGTAAGCGGAAAGAATAACATCACAAAATGTTATTAATCCCGCTTGAGAGTCGAAGGTCATTCAAAATCGCCCCGAAAAGTCAGCTCTCTTGGCAATAGACACGGTCCTTGTTTTTAATGATATGATAAAAATTTGAAATTTTGTAATATTTTATTTGTTTGTTTTATTTATAAATTTTTTATTTTTGTTATACTCAGGTTTATATTTTTTTGATTATATAACATTTGGACTTATATCGTAATGTAACTCAATTTTCATTGGTACTGGTCGACATGACCCATGCAACTGGCATTTCAGGTCCTCAAATAATAAATATCTTTGATTTTTAAGCCATGAAAAACCAGACACCAATCTATATGAATTTTTTTTTTTCATAAAAGAGTGAAATTTAAAATATTAATGTGGATGGAAGTATTATTTTTTTAAACTCCCTTTAACCATAGGATTCTCTTCGTCTTCAGCTGCGTCCGGAGCAATGACGTTGGCGTCAGCCAGGTCCAATCCAATGAGGGAGTCCGACTCGAAACCATACTTTTCTCTTCGGCGATTGATGTTTCGTCGATGGGCCACCTTCATTTCAATGATGTCCTTGATTTCCTCGAGTTGCTCCTCCTAAAAAGTAGAGGAAGGAGATTGATATAAACAGGGTTGTGAACGGAACGTAAAATTGAACGGCGTTCCGTGGAACAGAAGAATTGAACGGAACGCTAAAATTTGTCTTTTTGCGTTCTGTTCAAATAATATTCAAGAGGAAATCACCCAACCTCGATTTCAGTATTATCAGGTTTTGTTGTCGGTCACTAAATTTAAATATTTAATTACTGTAATGGCCCATGTTTTATATCGTTTATTGTACATAACCATTTATAATTTCAACCTGAAATTCGTTGAATCATTATACTTTAAAAGTTAAGATTTGCTCTATGTTCTTCTTCTCTATAAACTTACGTACGAATGAATTTATGTAAATGTTTTTCTAAAGTGTTTTAATCCATTCAAACTTTTGTAAAACCTCTATATAACGGTTGTCGTCAAAGTTTATCTTTCACTCAGTTATCACTAATCTTAATATAAATCTAACAAAGACCACACAATAAATCGGACTTCCTTTTGCAGATGCGCCTCCCATACCTTAACTTGGTCGCTGCTGTGGACAGTTAAAAATCACTTCAGCCGAGGATTGGGGAATGCGCGCGATCGTATTATAAAGTATTTGCCATAGTACACAAGTTATGGAATAATATAATCAATCTGGCTTGTTCGTGGAAATAGTAAAAGCAAAATTTAGTAAACCCTTGTTACTCCCTCCCTCCATTGTGCGCTGGAATTCGACCTACGATGCGGTCAAGAGAGTAAAAGAGCTCAGGGATGAAGATAAATCAGCATTCGGAACTATCATCACTGCCGCTAACCTACCCAAATTTACCAAACAGGATAACAACTTCATCGATCAATGGGTGCGTGTCATGTGGCATATATCCAGAACGCTGAACTTTCTGCAGGGTGATAAAGCTATCTTTCTTGGTCATCTCCTGCCCACATCACTTACCTTGAAAATTATCTTCAAGAGGAGAGGGAAGCTGCGTCCAGGTGTAGGGTGTTAATTGATGCACTCTCTTTTGAGATCAAACGAAGATTTGGAGTCTACTTTGAACTTAGGGAGATACTGATTGGTTCAGCATATCTCCCTGAATTCGAAATAGGCTTTTTAGACATCGCAAAGCAAGAGTTACCCCGAAATTATTTACTAGAAGAGGCCGAAGAACTGGGAGATTTTCCTTCTAGTCGACTTTCGCAAGAACCAGCAGCGGAAGAAAAAGGCAATTTCTTTGCCAAGAGGCCGAAGAAGACTGATTCAGCTAAGCAGGAGGTTGACTGCTTCTTAACCGATGAGTCTGAGACAATGGAATCAATTATTGCTTATAAAAGGATTAAAAAGATTTTCATTCGATATAATGTTATGCTTCCCAGCAGTGCCAGTTCGGAGAGACTTTTCTCCAAATCTAAACTTTTATTGCGAAGGACAAGGCAAAAGATAGGATAATAAAATTTCGAAAAACAGCTCCTTCTAGCAGCAAATAAATAGTGTAATTTATAAACTAATGTTATTCTTATGATTGTAAATAAATAAACTTTTCGTAATTATTCTCAGATAAAGCAATAGTTATGAGTAGTATAGACCGAGAAATTCGGTGGACCATATGTGGGTGAGATTTTTACATGTTTGACTTTTCATATTGTAACATTTTTGGGTCGGGGTAAAAAAATATATTAATTTTTCGGGCCGAGCCTCTGGATCAATTATTTTATATCTTAAATATATTACCGAAGTTTGTAAAGTTTTTGGAACTTTAATTGCGGTAACTAACTTCAAGCCGAAACTATTAGGGTATGGTTTAAAATTTTATACCCGATACATACGAGGATGCAGTGAATAGTAAAGAGCCTTCTTATGATAATTTTTTTGAATTCCAATTTTTGAACGGAACGCAGAATTGAACGGCGTTCCGCGGAACGGAAAGAATTGAACGGAACGGGGAAAAAGTGGAACGCGTGCAAGCCTGGATATAAGTACTATTAATTGAAATCTTGGGTAGTAGTTATTGAAGGGGTTTTATTTGCTTATAAATATTACAATACAAATAAGTAATTATGGCAGTTAGTTCAACATACAATTAAGGCATAATTGTGACATTAGTAATCGATTTGTAATCCCAATATGCAGAACTGTAACTAATTATTCACATTTGATAGATCGGTACTAACGACGGTATTGTAGAGATCTTTTCATTTTTAAACTACCAAATATTGGTACCAATACCATGATTTCTTTCAAAGAAATAATACATCACTTCACCAATGGTGTATTGATGTGCGTACCAAAACTTAACTATAAGAATTTCATTATTTGAAACGCTAATGGTCTTTCCGAATGGCCCAAAATCTATATCATATATGATTCCATTGAATAGACGATTCCCAAAACCACCTATTAATTAAATATGGCAACTCCCCATATTCCCCATGAAAAATTAAATGTGTATTTGTCTTTGACGATAAACAGATCATCATTCTTACGATAAAACGTACAAAAAAGAAGCTTGATGGGGTAGCTTTAAAAAGTTATATTGATTGTCGATATTGCAATAACTTCCACAATTTAAATCTCTCGCATGTTTTTTTTATTTCGACGCAATTGAGTCCAAATATATACACTACCTAATACAAATTCATTAATTGTCCTGGTGTAGAATTGACCTGCTTACTAACAGCAGGTCAACCTACCACTCTTTATCTAACACCTCGGCAGGTTATTAATCTTAAGTACTCTTGCCTGCAGCAATATAAGCAGCAGGCAAGAGACTAATAAATACACCTCAATTACTACCACTACTAGAGTTGTCATCTCTCCTCCTCCTTCGCACTATACTGGATTAATTTTGTACTTACCGACATCGTCTGTTTCATCACCATGGCTTTCTTTCCGGTGCTCATTCTCTCAGAGTAGATATTCTGGTTACGAAGCCGTTCCTTGGAAGATATCCCACGCTCAACGATAAGAACTGTACGAGCCCACTAGAAATACCGAAATACAATTTGGGGATAAAAAAAAAACGAATGGAATTTGTTGAAAATTGCTTTAAAATTAAATTTTCTAATGAAAATAAGATTAATATGCTTTTTAAATAATAATTATGTATATATAGATAAACGATAAACCAAGTTATAAGTCTAACTGTGTATCCTTATCATTTATCGCTAGGTTTAAGAAAAGTTAAAATAAAATTAAATGAAAGACGACATTGGTTTAAAATTAAATCATGATCGGCGCCAATAGCTCCCTTCATTTACGATTTTTTTGCATTTTGGAAATGGATGAAAGAGAGATTTTGGAAGCTTGAAGCTAAAAGTCTGTGCAATACATAGACGTTGAAGAATAAAGCATGTGATTTCAGTTCATATAATAATATAAGCATTCGAAAATTTCCTTACAGTAATTAAAAGGCTTATTCGCCAAAAAATATAATGGTTTACCCATTCATCATGGTGCCATTTTTTTCCTTTTGCGAGTGCAAATTAAGCTCCTCGCAGTCTATAATGAATCATTTATCATTTGCAAAACAACATGCATATAGTCTCATTTTATACTTTGGAAGATAATTCTATGATGAATATAAACTGAGTAATAAATAGCTGGAAATCTATCCTCATCATTTTTTATAACAAGTGGTTCTTGGATAGATTGGATCAGAGAGCATTTAGAATACTTAAACTGATGTCGCCAGATGTTTCGTTGGCAAGGGATTACTTTATATCCGACCTGACATAGAAAGAGAAAAACAGCTGTCGATTAAAAAACATAGAGACATCTTTCTTGCATCTCTTTGATTATAGTATCAAAGTTATCACAAACCTCTCCCATTTTTTATTATTAATAAGCCAATGATGATATTAAATAGCTTAAGTTCGTCTATTTGGAGGAGAAACTTTGATATGGAGTTCCCTCCTGTGTCTGGAGTTACTTATTCCACAGGACTCGTGGACGAGATGAACAAACCTGTCCCTTTTTTTAAATATTATCAATAACATTTTAGAGAAATAAATTAGAAGCTGTTATAATACACAGTTATAATAAATAGCTTGAGTCCTTCTATTCTTCATATAAGGGTTCCTCCTCTAGAATAGAAAAACTCAAGCTGATAACACAAAAATAATACTATCAAAAGCTTATTATTAATAATTGAAAAAAAGGAGGAGGTTTGTGATTAATTCGATCCTATAATATCGACGTCAGAGAGATCTAAGAAAGATGTCTCATGTTTTATAATCGACAACTGTTTTTCTCTTTCTATGTCAGGTCGGTTATAAAGTAATCCCTAGATTATAAATTGAAGTTGAATAGTTATGGTGTATTGTTAGTCTAGGTCACAATTGTTTGGAAGCAATATTGATGATGGGTATTTATATAATTGATAATTTTTAATTTACTTTATTCGTCAAAGTAATATTTTTAAATTATATTGGCATGCATGAAAAAGGACATACATTGACCAAATCAACCGTCCTAAGGAATACATTACTTCACGTGCTTAATGTTCTGCTGGTTGAATACTAACGATGGAAAAGTTAAATGAACCTTTTCATCTGTGTTTTCAAAGGGAACTTTTTTGAATCTTGCGTTAATGATAAACCGTAACCGTAAAATAAATTTGCGATTACTGGCTTCAAAAATCCTACTTGTCATAGTATAAAACGAGAACGATAAAAAATATTGACTTGCCAAAACATAATGTCTATAAGATATTTGTCTCCTGAGTGGAGGAAGGAGGTTGCAATTTATTATCATATCATATATTATTTATATATCATTCCTCACTTTTGGAAACTATAAATAATTGATTTAATATAATTTTGTAAAGCTTAATGATAACTACAATAATAAAAATTATATCTCAACAATAATTATCGTTTATAGCCAATTTAACCACATGCGGAAACCACCTCTTTTAATTATTAATATCAGAGGACTATTTGAAAATTTCAGCCGCTATGCAAACTAAATAATCAAGGTCTAATTATTTATGTTAAAACTAATCCTAAAATATAAAAAATAATCTGTGAAAATCGTTTATGCTAATAAATTATACGATAAACAATCTAAATATACCTCACATAAACTTAAGGCAAACTACATTATTTTGATAAGAGATCATTTAATTTTATATTTGAAAATAAATAGAATACCCACTTTAAATTTATGGAAAATAACATTACACACATCCTTTAATTAAGATCCCATAATTAGGTCTCAGAGTGCCAGATATGAGTACAATGAAAGGAAATACTTGTCAGGTGACTAAAAATCAAATACCTGTAATAATAATTTTCCAAATCAATTACCATTGTCCTTAAGAAGATTATGCCATGAAATTCAAACTGACAAAAATCCAAGATTATAGTCCCTTCTCTAAGGTGAACTTTAGACAAAGGACCCTAATCATGATATCAGTTTAAAATGAGATATATCTATCGAAGGGCTAATTAATATTTTATAAAATATGTTAAATGCCCTAAAAATATATGGAATTAAAAAATAAATGAACGTCATAATAATGAGTTGATTATTAAGAATCAGATTAAAAATTATGCGCACTATACAAGGAATACTTGTCAAGCGACTAAAAATTAGACATGTATAATAAATATTTTACCAATAAATTGCAAAAAATATGATTGCCCCCAAGGACATTGAAAACACCTCATGTACGTTCCCTAACCCCCTACTTAAATACCCACCAATATCCATTGACGAGCCTCTTACATAATCATTTTGTATAATTAATCAAATATGTGGATAAAATAGGAGTCAAATCATAATTACACACGGCTCATGACTCAGTCTCCTTATAGTAGGGCGTCGGAACAATTTATTGAGTCCAACGCAACCTCTGAATTTAATTTCACGCTTATTATTATATTAGATTTACCATTAATTCCATTATTATATTATTAATACCTGTCTCATCCATTCGTTTTTAATTTCGGCAATTTTCGTGTACGTGTCGCCCATCATGGCAATCAAAAGATTTACGAGTAGAACCACCACAATGGCTATGAACATGAAGCAATGAATCTAATCGATAGAGAAAAACATGATCATTATAATATAAAATGCTGCTATTATGTTTGGCTAAAGGGGGGGGGGGGGGGGGGGGACTTCACCTTTCCAAGTAAGGAGTGATTTGTAGAGGAGAGGCTGTTCCAAATGGAGCCAAATGAGCCTAGTGACATGAGGATATGGCAATGATGCTTTCAATGGGCGTTGGCATGGGGTGATTGGAGGAAGAAGAAGTGGAGGAATAGGACTGGAATATGATATAGTAGGCCTGAGAAAATCCCATGACGAAGATAAAGTAAATGGTTCCAAACGAAGGAGATCTGATGCAAGCATTCGATAGATCATAATTACGAAGGGCCCCGTGAGCTGAAATCCTCTGAAAAAAATATATATATATTTCAATCAGAAATGATTTGATTGACACCCGATAGTGCTTTTTTATTGTGACAAAAAATAGAGTAATGGCTGCAAGATGAGAGAGATTTGGATATATCATTATTACAAAGGGCCCCATGAGCTGGAACGTCTAAATAAACACATAATTCAATCAGAAATGTTTTTATTAGCACTTTACAGTTTTATATTTATTATTTATACTTATATTTTTTCTAAATATCCTTTTCATAATATTATAAATTTTATAGGATATCATTATTATTTACTCAACTCATAATTACGGATTTTTGAGATATGATATAATGATAAACCTAGCAAATCACCAAACAACAATTTTTTCAGTTGGTAACTCAGTTTTTTCTTCTTTTTCCTATATCTTAGTGAGATATGATGAAACAAGATTCACTTTCTTTTCTTGAGCGATAAAGGTTGCTTAAATTTAATTCAATAGTTTAGGTGGTATTATAACAGTTCATTGTTTGTTTGCTTCATCCCTAGATAAGCCCAAGCACACCAGAACATAATCTGGTATCAGACGGTAGAGGTCTATCTAAGAGCAATAGCTGAGTGCACTGTTATTGGTGAAAGGATGTATTAATTCATATTATCACCTGTTTTATAACTATTCACGCTTATTTTCTTCAACTAATCACGTCCAAGAAATAAATCCTGGTGTGACATCCTCACTCCTATTGTAATATACGTATAGATAAATATATAGACATATATATATATATATATATATATATATATATAATATCACCACCATCTGTTATTAATCAAAGTTTAAAAAATCAAGTTTTCCTTCAATATTCTATGAGGCATTTTTTCATTTTAAGAGTATAGTTTATAAGCATTTTTTGTATATCCCTTTGTCATTGGTTATACTTAATATGTACGATGTGTTGTTGTGGTCTGAACATCAACTCAAAGTTTAAAAAATTATCCTTAAGAGTACTAAGTGTCTTTTGTCATGGACATATCATTTAGTAATCTTATGAAGAGACTATTCCAAGCTTAGCCTTTTTTATTAAATTTTAAAAAAAATATCCTTACACTTAAGGAACGCATGAATGTTTCTCTTATGTCGACGTTCTTTACGATAATAGATCCTCATTTTGACCATAAGACAATGAAAAAGAAAAGAAACTGAGTTCCCAACCTTGGAAAACGATGTTTATGGGTGAACTTGTGAAAACTGTCATAATAACATGCTTATTTTTATTTTTTATCTCTTTTCGTTTCTCACTCTCTCGTAATTTAAGACAAATCTTACCGGCAGAAAAACAGAAAATAGAATCCAGTGAAGAGCATTGCCACAATGGCGAGGAGGTCTTCAGCTTTATAGAGGCAGAGGAATCGAAGGGGAACGCAGATTTGTATGAGTAGACAGGCAATGAGGAAGAATACTCGCGAGGGGCAGAGCTGCATGTTCTCGATGAATATTTTGAAGGGCACAAAGGTGGCTCTCGTGCACAGGAGAGAAGATAGAGAGCAGCCCAAATCACTAAGGAAATGCCGCCGGAACAGAATGATTAGGTTTAAAAGGGTAATAAAATACACTAAGCAATTAGTAGAAGGAGAAATCATGATAATTGCAGGATATGTACATAGTATATACGTATGTAGTAATGGTAGAAAAAAGAAAAATATTAACCTAGAATGATTTCCGCAAGGCCACGCGCTTTGTGGATGGGGGTGTCATAGGTATGCAAAAAGCAGGGCTTATCCGTGTTGTCCCGTCGAATGATCTTCTTTTTTCCTGGGCGCAGAGTCGTAGTCGGGGGAAGAGTTGTTGTTGTGGGGGGCTCCGTCGTGGTAGTGGGGTCCTCAAGGGTCGTGAGATTGCCCCAATCATCCGGAAGCCCTGTTGGGAAGAAGGGATCCATAGGCGTCGCCATTGTCGTCATAGAGCCATTAGTCGTAGTATTGCTGGAACGAAGGGGTGCCAGGGGTCGATTTACGAAGCAAAAGGTCGAAATGAGGAAGTAGAAAGTAAAGACAAAGAGCTGTCGAAAGAAAATCCGTTTAATGAAGGACTTCCATTTGACTTGAAGCAAGTCCACGACGACACCCTCGATCAGGTCAATGTGCTCCGTCAAACGCTGTATTACAATAAGAAAATATTACATTTTTTTGAATGTTTCCAAGACAATGACCCCCCCCCCCCCACACATTTTAATTAATTAATTAATCACCAATAACACTTTCACATAATATATACGTAATAAGTAGGTATAAAATACATCTTGTCTCAGTTTCTTTGCTCCAATATGTCCTGGTATTAAATTAGTTAATCACAAAAAAAGTTGGGTCAAGGACTCTAAGGGATAGATTACATATTATGTTTACCAGAAAGACTTGGCACAAGATCAATTGAATACATATTGAGACTAAAAGAGAACCAAGGAAGTATCCGGATGCCATATTTTATATATCCTTTTGAACAGACATCAATAAATCTCCTACTACAAATTAGATTTATAAAATCAAAATCAACTCTTACCCCAAAGACGATCATGTTCAGTCCAGATTGGGTGTTGAGCTCTCCAGTTGTTGGGTTAATGCTGTCCAGCTCCTCAATGGGGTATGCCGAGCAACAAACGTTTCCGATTTGCCAGTAGACCTCTCTATCAATGCTCGCAATGTGAAAAAACATTTCCTTGCGAGCCAAAAGGCTGCCAGGGTCAGAGGGGTAAGTTGCTGCTTGTTCAACTTATTGATGGAGGCTCCACACTCGACGGCCATATCAAACATTTTCTAAATAAATAAGGTTAACATGTGTACAAATAACAAACAGGGACTTCTTACTCAAAAAAAGGAATTCGTAGAAAGAAAAAAAGAAGAGTTAATAAAAATAATAATAAAATAGCAGTTGGCATTACAAAAAGAGCATCATCATCTCACTCTTGAGGAGTGAACATCAACTCAGATGACTTTAATCCCCCCAAAAACACCCTTAAGTGTCATTGCTCAAAGGCTTAAATCCATTTCATTCAGGAATCTTTGAATATTACCAATTAATATTAATTAAATAAAACAACTACTCATTCTTAGGGAAATTATTAATATTTATTTGGCTTCGTCATATGTGATAATAAATGAATCATCATTCCTTCTAGAGATCGATCGATGTATCGGCGTCGATAGTACATTTTTCAAACTACCAGTACCGTCAAATGTTTTGCACCGATAGTTAAATATATATTTGTTTTCAAAAATTACTTTTAAAACTATTTGGTTAACGTTTGAGGGCTTTCAAATATGTATTTTATTATATTAAAAATACATTCATTATATCTAAAAGACGAAACTAAGATTCTTTTCTTTTTCAGGGGTCAGTGTAGTTAAAGAAGGCGCTGTTCCTACAAACACATACAGCATTTAAAACTGAACGTTCAAAAAAAAGTTGATTTATTTAACTTTATTATTGATTTTATAGTTAAAATTTATCCTTCCTTTCTTCCTTAGAAAACATAAGAGTTCCGATGTAGTCCCTATCAGTGTCTCTGGCATGGTTATTAGCTTTTCGGAGGGCAGACAACAAAAGACAAAAGAGTTATTGAATGTTTATATACTTTCAAGTAAATCATGATTGTTGTGGCATCGCTGTATGATGATAAAAATAGTTAGGTGTGTATTTTATGACCTTACAAAAGCTAATAATCATGCTGGATATGATAGTAAAAATAACTTTTTGCGCCAATATACGCGACTTTTGCACTCTATATTATTCCTGGTATCTCCCTTTATTATTAGTTTTTATGCGTATTTTTGTAAACAAGCTATCATCAAAATGGCTGCCAATAAAGTTTGGCATATTTTTATATGCCATTGCAGAATCTTTGAACCATTCTTGGATACGTACCATGTTATTATTAATGACCATGATATGCGTGACAGAGTTTCCATTTGCGTCCACAAGATCATGATTGGCACCCCTTGCGAGGATGAGGCGATAGCACTCCTCTTGGCTCAAAACAGCAGCAAAGGTCAAGGGAAACTCGCCCCAGGCACAAACCTGAAGACGGCAGAAGAAAAATAAATGAATAGGGGAGGGATAGTTTCAACCATATGACGTCACGTACCTGGATACGTAGTTTTGATACACATGTCCGCTTGTTCATAGGCCTTGTTGTCACTCCGCGTGGATTTTGATCATCAGGGGTGAAGAATGCACCGGAGCACCTCTCGTGTATCTTTACCCCTTGCTCCAGGAGATACTTCACCATGGTTGGATCCTCCCCCACCACGGACATGTGAAGGACATTCTCCCCTGTAGTAGTAGTATGGATAGTACATTATATTTATGACTTATATGAAGGTAATTTGTAAAATGGGATTGAAAGAGAGGTAAGAGGGGGAAATGGAATAAGAAGGAGAAGAAACATACCCCCATTCGTGCATAAAATTGAACCTTACAAGGAATTAGGAGAGGGAAGAAGGATGGCTTTGAACAATAGTACCCAGGGGTTTGATTTATCTGTAAGAACATATGGCTCTTACTACTACTACTACTTCTCCCCACTACTTTCTATCAAGGAGATAGAAAGAGAACAATGAAAATCCAATTTACTCATGAAAGAATATTCTAACATTTTATACATATTTCAGCTCCCATAATAATAACAATAATAATATAATTGGAACAAGGTAATCAGATTATGGGGTTGACTCAATACAAAAATAATATGTAGTAGTACTCATGAAACAGGTTGTTGCAAGCTTTCCCGCGAGAAAGGTTTTTTGAATTTATGGCCTTGCGATCTAGGAGGGATGTAAGATTTGCTGCATAAGGATGAAACGAATTGCTTTCCAAGCATGTCATGAAGGAGATTAATTTAAATGTGGGATTATAGGTTTAATTTTAGGTAAAATTATTCATATGGAAGAATTGGTCCTAATGGCAATAATTTATAGAGCAATAAATGTGCAAATAAAATTACTTAAATTATATAACTAATGCTCCTAATTATTATTAGAGATGAATAGTACCCATTGGACAATTTATTCCTCAAAATCGTCAAAAAGACGTAGTAATATATCAAATAATAAGTATATTTATCTATGTCATTATGTCGTAATTAATATATATATACCCTTCAAATCCCAAAGTTTCCAATTGTTTTTCCCCTCTACCATTTCTTCCGGATTAACTTCCTTATGGCTTAACAATGACGTTTTTTAGCTCTTTTCATTAAAACTTATAATGTTTGTGTTATGGATATAAATTAAGTTAACTCCACAAGAGAGTTATTTTTCAGATGCCAGCTCTTTTTTCTTTCTTTTTGTATGTCTTATCGTCAAGTGTGGATCCTTTTATTGTCAATGGTTCTTTACCATGCCAAACATACATTATTTGTATGTGTATGCTGGAGTTGCTTATTAAGTATGATGAGTTTGGAAGAGCCTTTAACATCCTTAGTAATGAGTGTTAGTTTACAAGGACTCATAGTTCAGATCCGGATGCTATGCCCTGACCTGGAGTTGGAGATTAGATCCTTAGAAATTTGAATTTATATACTTTTAAGGGAATTAAATACAGTCTAACTGTGTCCATAGTGGACACCCTAATTTCCCTTCTGTGTATAGCGGCAAACTATCTCTAACGGTAACTTTTTTAGTACCCTTGAGTGGCCACCAAATACAGGTTTGGCAGTAATTATTTTTCCAACAATTTAAGAGAAGCTACAAAACTAATTAATGAATAACTTTATTAGTTTCATATATACTTTCAAGTAAAAAATATTCGCTTGTAAAAATCATTTATAACAGATCATACAACTTGTGGTTTATTATCAGTTAAACATAACAAAAGATGTGATAAAAGTCTTGAAAATTGATAGGTTAAAGCTATTAATGATTAGAGACCATGTTAGAATTTTGATTATATAGATATTAGTTCCAGACGGATTTTTGAGAATATCAGAAGTTTAAAATACCATACTGTGTGAGACCCATGATGCCTGATTTAACGTTGACCTCAAGTTTGTACAAACTAAAGCCTTTCCACGCATCCATGTACTGAAGTAAGAACATTAATTCGTACTAATCCCTAGATTATGGATTGAACAAAGTACTTTCTGGTCAAATGGTAATGTAAAGGATATTAAGTAAGTCTACCATTAAATCAATGCATATTTTACAAGTAAGGATTCGTGTTATTAGTCCCTACATTAATATATTTTGTCAAGGGGTTCAATATCAAGTAGGATACAGGATGCAACAAGGTAACAAATCGTAATAAAATGGTATGCTTATGTCATGTTTTCATAGAAGGTTAAACGTCAAGTATCTATTATTATTAATATTTGTGACGTCATCAAAAACCTTTTCTCATGTTCTTCTTCCCGCTTGCCGGTAGTTTTTAATGACGTCAGTCCGGCAAGCGACGTACCTTATATTTCAATATGTCTAGGGATATAATGCATTTACTGAGAGAACTATGGAAACAGGACCATTGCTGGATGAACAATAATGTATTCGAGATTATGTCTAAACAAGGATTCAAATGCAGAAATGTTTGAAAGGGGACTAAGACTGTACATTTTATCAATCCGCAAAACATTATCAACAATGATTTTTTTCATGTAGTAGTGTTGATATCATTTAATTCATTCCTCCAAATCGTTTTTAGTATTCTAGTTATGCATGAACAAGGATAATACCTTTTTCAGAAGTGTGATTGGTTGAAATAAAAGGAGTATGAGTAATAATAATAATAATAAACTCAGTTGACATTATGAAAGAAGTGGTTGTTGAGGCGTAAACATTAACTCTGAACTAAGAATATAATCCTATGAATACTAATTGGCTCTTCTCATATATATATAATTCATTTACAAATCTGTTGATATATATTAGTTCAATATTCCTTATTAATTGAAGCAACTCCTCACACTCAAGGAACGAAGGGATATTAGTTATGACTAATATGCTAAATGGATCATTAAAATATGGCAATAAGTGTTTGAAAGAAAAAAAATAGAATTAATTATTGTTTTTTGAAAAAGTTATCTTATTATGAGTTTGTAGGAACTGTCCTTACAGTATTCTTATGTGTAAGCAATAGTGTACTGCTGACTCATCTTGTACTCACCATTACTCCTCAGAGAGATATATATCATTGATGAGCTTGGGGAAACCATTTGAGAAGCCTTCTTACCAGGAAGATATGAGTCGTGGTCTGAATCAAATAGCATATATGGAAAACCGTCTCTCCCACAGAACCTCTTTTCTCAACCATCCAACAGCATTCCCGATACATATACGGTGCTATTTATAAATGAAATCAAACTTCTAGCAATCTAAATATATAAAGGATTCTATATAAGTTTATAGTGATT
>CP045890.1:31926913-31943442 GCA_013387185.1 Caligus rogercresseyi
AAGAAGAGCATCAAATCCCATTGTATTACTCCTATAACATGACGTCAGATGATAAAAATAAACATGACCTGTACAAAATGACGTCACGTTAAGCCTATCATACATAGAGGTTTGTTGATAAGGCATTTGTCAACTTAAATGTATTTACTCTGAGAAGAGGCCTTCTTCAGTAGTATTATGTACTATGTGTGTGAGAAAGAAAACCCGATGAGAATCCAGGAGCTTATCATCTATTTAACTCAATTACTCCACCTTTTCTCAGAAGGCAAAAACACCCATCACAACAACAACAACAACAAGGATGAACTACTACATCCCCGGATGTATTTTAACCCCCCCCCTCTTGAAAAACACACATAAAGACTATAGGGAGACAACTAATTACCGATTAAGTGAGAGAAAGAGAGAAGACACAAAATTTGCTGTTGTTTCCTATCATTTAAAACAAGGGAACAACAACAAGAAAAAAAACAATACAAAAGAAGAACACCAAAACACATAGACACAAAAGAGGGAAAAAGAGATCTCAGGCCCCCAGACAGTGAGTGAGACCTCAATATATACCTTCCAGAAACATAGCGATGGTAGTTGTAGTGGTTGGTGGTTGGTGCATAAAACGAGGGCACAAATTAGGCAGAGGCTCTCTCCCGCAATTCGATTTAACCCCGTGAGAAAAAAATAATAAATAACAGAGAAGAGGGTTCAAGAAGACACACAAAATTAAGGTTTATACCGATTTCCGTTGATATAATAATAATAATAATACTATGAAGTAGTCTTCCTTTTTACCCTTAGTTCATAATGAATGGTATTAGAGGCTTCTTCATTTACTGGGTGAATCACTATCATTATTTATACGTCTGATAGTATTATTATTATTGTTGTTATAAAATTGCCTTTTTGATTTCATGCTTTTTATATGGGCTGAGTGATCAAGGGAAGCAGAGGAGGAGGAGGAGGATCTATGTAGGTAAACACTTGACATTATTCACATGGGTGAAGAAGCCTTTATTGGAAGTGGTGCTTTAGGGGAGGGAGTCCCTTTTCTTCTGTGAGTACCTTTGACATGCATATTGTGTATGGAAAGCTATTAGACTCCCTAAGATACTATTATAATAACCCTTGAAGGATGTAGTCAATGTGATCCTTTAATGAAAGAAAAAGTAATAAAATTACTAAATATTTAAAACCCTGTGACGTCAGATAGGAATGTTAAGACAAATGGAAACCCTATTGATATATTTGAATGAATTAAGTGACAAGTAATGGTTTACATGTTAAATATGCGACGAACGGTAGCTGCAATTGTCTTCAGTTTGCTCCAAATTTTATTTGCATAATTATTTATCCCAGTTTGGACTCCTGTGGACTAAGAAAAATTGATGATCCGTTTAAATCAATACTAAGAATGCCAGAATTTGTGAGTAAACTTTTCTCCTGATGAATTTTCATTGAAATCTCAGGAATGGCATACTTTTTTGGATATATTCTTCTCTAAAAAAAAACAGTGTAAAATAAAATACAACTGATAAACAAAAATAAATAAAACTATTTCTAGACAGTTGTGTTTTAAGAAAGTCATTGAAGTTTATGGAATAAAAATTATGTTTAAAAATTATAACTGATAATAATGCAAAACTTTTTTTATTCCGTCAAAATCGACGATGACTATTAAAAACATTTAAGTGTTGCGCTGCCCTCGATGGCACATAACAGCTTTAGTCTCCAACCCACTTCCAAGATCCTGATCGGGATGAGTTTTGTATTTAAATGAGGGAGAACCCAAATGTCCTCCCTTCAATCAACATTCCAGGAGCCGCAGTCTTTGTAGGTAAGAGCAACTCTCCAGAAACGTGACGTCACTATATTTTAAGTTTGTTGTATTTTCTCATTATAGTCACACCTGACTAAAGTAACCTTGAAAATGATGGAGTACCATCATTTTAATGCATATTAGGGTTATTCTTATTTAGCGCTTTTCAGACTTAAGAGTCGGATGTCCACTAGGATTTTAGTATTTGAGTCACCTGTCATGTCCTTCAAGGGACATCCTTATTGCCAAAAGAATGGACTTTTCGATGAATGTGGTTTTAATGACGTCACAGCGGCAGAATAAGATTTTGCAGTGTTATCTTTCTGCTTACGTCATCAAAAGTTTATAACTACAATATATTTTTCATACGTCCAAGAGTTATTATCGGTTTAGTTAATGAAGTTTTTTTGAAAACTGTGGATAGGCCTATTTGTCATGGATTCTTATGCTTTATGTTCGCCTAAGTAGACTATATAAATATTGATTTCTTTTTATTTATTGTAAGGGTTCTTATAAAGTAAATAAATCCGTTTGACCATCTTATAAGTTCAATGATCCCGATGATACTCATTACGTCGTCAAATCTTTATTGTATGTAGTTCAAATATATTTCCTATTTCTCAAATATTATTTTTGGGAAACATTTATTTAGGCGCTTTTCTTATTGTCTCCTCCAAATAAAGGCTAGTATTCAACAATACAATACAAAAATATTTATTCGTTCAATATATTTTTCGGAATATATATGAAAACAAGGCAAACAAATATATAGAGAGTAAATTACGACTAAGATGTGGTTATTATCATATATATGATTATAATATATAATATATATATATATATATATATATAAATAAATAATAAATATATAAGTATATGAGGAAACGACCGGGTACCCGACATGGCCCGGGTCCCGGCTTTTTTGAGCGTCCCGGCCCGGTGTTCCGGGTTTTTAGACACCGGGCCGGGACTTAAATATTTTCTTTTGTGTGGCATTCAGAAAGTGATGATGTTTTATATATAAATAGATAATATATATATATATATATATATATATATATATAGATATAAGATAGATATGATATATAATATATATATATGTATATCATATTTATATATAGTATGGATATATATATATGCTTGTAGTATATAGCAGTTTTTGGTTATATTTGTGATAAAAAATAACATTATTTTACTAGTTAACGAATTTTTTGAATAATCTATTCAAAGTCACCTGTTATTATAATGACACTCAGGCAAAAATCTGTACTTTTTTGTTTATTGTGTTTTCAAAAGCTACGTTTAAAAGAAATATCATAAATGTAACCTTGATGTTTGCCTGAATATTATAATGAAATATACTCTGATCCCGATTGTGTTGCAAAACAATGGGTGCATAAGCATTTAGAATGACTTCCAAGAGCTGATGAGATATTAACTTTGTTCCTTCTTCATCCTTAAGAATTCTATAGAATATGAATCCAGTAATCTATTAAATGGGTCAGCGGTCTTTTTATATTCCTCCTCAATGATATTTCTAATAATGGCTTACAAATCAAGGTCACCCCCCCCCCCCCCCCCTCCCCTCCCATTCATCCAATCCCCAAATAGAAGAGGAATCACAACGGGGATACTCCCTAAAGAATCCTTCTTCTTGTAAGGAATTTGGCTTCACTCCTGTGGAGTCAAGTGCTCCTTCTTCAAATTACAATACTTTTTTGCCATATTTCCCATGTCATTACTTCAGATAATTATCCCTTTACATGGTAGGGATCTCTTCACTGACTCTTGTCGACTATAATATTTGTAATTAGGCATTGAGACAAGGCTGTACTCGCAAATTCTATTATAAGGATGGTTTTTTTTTATTTGACAAATCTACTTTTCTTTATTATTCTACGTTCGAGTGACAGAGTGACGGTCCATTTATCGGCAGAGAACAAAAAGCTAAATATATGTAGTTTTATTCTTCTGAAGTATGAGCTGTTGCTTTATTCAATTAATATTAATAGTGGACCAATAGAAGGAGTCCAGTCAAAGGATTCGATCATGACGTCATGGATGTAGAGATGCCCATGAATAAGATACATTTATCATTTTAATTATTAATTTCTTGTTGACTTCTCAAAAGCCGTTGTAAACGATGTCAACTATTTTTTAGTATTATTCCCACTCCTTTTGTCTCAGTCAATCACGCTTCAAAAAGCACTACTTTTTGTCATCTCGATTGTTCGCCAAAAATAAATACAAAAACGATATTGAACAAAAAAATATTAGTACAAAAATGATTAAAATTAAAAAAGGACATTAATTTAGATCAATAAAATGTTCAAACGGAAAAATGTGATGCAATCCTAATGTTAGAAGATAAGTAGGGCCTTAAATGAGTCAATTTCCTTTTAATTAATGTCATTTAAAGCCTATTAATAATATTCTATATGCGTTATTTGAAATGTCACATTATTATGATTAAAGATAACCTTAAATAAGGCAATTTCAAAGAATAAATTACGTTTATGGTATTTTACTAAGGATACTAATGGGTTATTTGCCATAAGTGCCTTATTAAATGATTTATTTGAGACCTCCAGGGTTTTCAAAATCACTACAATATTATTATTATATAATAATCCTTATTATATATATATATACCTATTATATATATATCATCACCTATAAAATTCACAGTTTTTTTATGAATTAAACATTAGTTAAACCATTTGGTCCTTGTGTATTCCGCCTCAGCCTCTCCTTTTTACCAGGGGATTCAAACAAGGTTCTTAGGTTTGAGGAATACACGAGATATTATATGTAATATTTCTTCGGGACACTGTTTAATATAAAGTGGATAATTGAGGGAGTGCGATAGCCATGTGTGTTAAGGCGTATTCAACTCTCAATGTTGGGGGCGCAGGTTCGAATACTCCCGAGAGGGGATGGTCATTTTTGGTCAACCTACTTGATAAGATTCTAGGTTGAATAGACTAATTTTCATGCTATAATGCTAATAATATCCTGCAGGATGCAATTCTATCGAATCATATAGGCAAATAATAATATAAAGTGGATAAAAGCCTCCAAATTCCTAAATCAATGCTTGGTGTTATATCAATCAAAGCCTATGTCACTTATCAACACAACACATTTATTTTAAGTGTATTCATGAATGTCAGTTAAACATGACTTACACTTCGCAATATAGTTAAATATACTTAGATTTAAAGCTACCTTTATAGGAAATTATAGTTTGGAAATTTTCTGGTCAATGGAATTTAAAGTTTCCTGTGGAAAATTTATAAAAGAGATAATATTTTTTGTAGAGCAACTTCCCTAAATAATAACGATACGACATCTTTTTTTTTTTTTTATCGGCCATTTCTTTCGAATATTCTATGAGGACTCTATTTACTATCTCTTGTCACCTATTTTTTTATTCCTTTTTTATTAAATTTTGAATAATAAAATAAATATTTTTTTAAAATTCAAATTTAAGAGATAGACAAACTAAAAAATATTTTAGAATTGAAATCGGATACAACCAAAAACTCCGCAATGACTTGTGGATAGAAAATCAATTTTTTTATAAACACAGTTCTAACCAATCAGACAACAACGCACTCTTGTAAATAGCGAATAAACTGTTTATCTGGTTCTAATTATCATTTATAAATGTTGCAACTTCTAATGAGCATTACTTGTTTGGACCTCGGTCGTCCTTTGTTTCGAAGAAGAGCAAAATGCATCACAGGGACCATTTTCCCATTCCCGCCGTTGTAGAGATACGGCATCACCTTGGAGGTTATGACTTCGTCCAGCTCCTCTTACAGTTCTTCTTGACCATGGCCCTCTGCGCGACCTCCAAGAGAGCTCCCCGCCTGGAAAAACAACAACATAAGTAGGAAGTTGATCGAAATGGATCCCACACTGGCGAATTTAATTTGCTATAGTTTGTAATTATAATAATTCTTTCTTCTATGTGATTTTAGCAATCTTACATCTGAATGAAGTAAAATCTTAAATCCGATATGTTAATTTATAAAGTTCGAAACTTTATTCTTAGATATTTAATTTTAATCTCAAAAATATATATTTTTGTTATTGAATTTGCATTATCTTGCTCTTTTTTATTTCGATTTTTCTTCACCTAGATGACCACCGGAAGTATTGCAGGGTAGCTGAAGATCCATTTTGAAACCCCTTTATAGTATAATCTCAGAGATTCAGAGGGCTGATTAAAATATATCCCAATTATTTATTAAGAATCAAAATATAGTCGATTATATCAGTTAATATTATGGAAAAAGGTAATACTTTGAAGCGTGATTGGTTGAAAGAAAAGTAAAGGGATTAATAGTAAAAAAAGTGAGCATTATGCAATATGGCATCACTTCATCCACGGTTATTGAAGTGCAACTCAGGAGGATAAGAATATCATCCTTAAAAACATACATTGCCTCTGCTCCTTATCATTCGCAACTCCAACATCCCATATTATTATTATTCATTATAAAAACAACTCTTCACAACCAGGCAAATATGCTAATAGGTTTGCTTATGTATGACGATAAATGGATCAATGCTCTGACTATCGGACGCAGACCAAAGAAACCAGCTTTATCAAATGCAAAAATCATGCTTCTTTGTGACCTTTTTGATATCCCTAATTACTATACTATATTAAAAGTTTTTGCTCTATGAAGACTTACCCATTCTTAGTACAGTAAGGGACTAAGAGAATGATTTGTTTTTGACCTTTTTCACCATGTTTATTAAAAAATAAACGAATTCAACAGATATAAATTTCTGTTATTAGTATATAGCTTTGGTTTTCACGAATTTATTATTGTGTTATATTCAAAGTTGGTTTATAATTTAAAAAACTAATGAGTAATCTGATTTGCCCTTCCTTCACTCACTATGCGTTAACAATTATATTCCCCGCAATTCGACAATCACTGCAGGTGATTATGTCTCCCTATAAATGATTTAGCACGCTGACAATAGAAGAAAAAATAAATATTGCTGCCAACTCAAAAAGTTTATTGGTGAGCTTGCGAAAAAATACTATAAAGACTTTCTTATGAATTATACACAAAATGTATCAAAATAAATAGTAACCTTCTTACGTCATGTTGATTAGTTTATTAAAATGTCGTGAATGGCGAGGGAACACAGAGTAGTTCTACCAATAAATATATTTAAAATATTTAATATAATATTAATATTTTTGCTTACTTTCTTCAAAATAAGCATTCGCTAAATGACAACAAAATACTCCCTACAATCTGATGTTACATTAAATAAAATCAACTCAAAGGGGATTCAATTTATTTCACTAGTTTCTAACGGGACTAATCGGATATAGCTCCCAATAGTTGATCCCCTCCTAATCAAGGTATACATAGCATGCCCATAAGATAACTGACTTTTCGCTTGCCGACATGACGTCATTAAAGATCCCGGCAAGCGGAAAGACTAGCAGCACATCATATTTTTGATGACGTCATAATAATGATATGACCTTGGTACGTTTCATGGAAACATACAGTGAACGACGTCCACAACATCTCAAATTGGTCTCATTGCAACAGACAACCAAAATAAATTATATTATTTAGTCAATAACATAACTCAATTAGAAGGGCATTTTTTATGGTTGTTGTTGTGTGTTCCTTCAAAGCACTTGTTCTCTTTCTCCTCTATCTTTGTACCCAGGGTGTACATTCACTAATGATTTGATGGATAGGCGGTTAGTCCTGGCTTCGTCTTCTTCTTCTTATTGTTTTGTTATTGTTCCTATTGCTCTGACATGGAAACCATGATTATGAGTATATATGTATCTATTCAACTAAGACAAGGATCCATAAATGTCTCATACTACTACTGAAGGATTCCCAACTTAGGCTCCACTCTATAACTTGATTGGTTAAAAGAAGCAGAAAGGAATTGAACAAAAGCAGGTGATTTATCAAGGAATCACTCAGAGCTAAGAATTTCATCTTTTAGAACACTAAAGCTTGCGAAGAAAACTACCTCATAATGATTAAGGTTGCGAAAGAATGCTGGTGCTCTCAGGAATGGAGTTCTATTCCATTACTATGGATAACAACAAAAAATATGTTTATTAACCGTGATTGATTGAAAGACAAGGAGCGTGACAAATAATAGAAGTAGACGACCCTACATTTCTTCACTCCAGCATATTGAGGTCTTATCATAAACTTCTATCATCCTATTTAACACAGAGTGTCTTTGCTTTATGGCCCCGATCAATGAGAAGTCCTTTGGAATAGATGACGACAAGAGTATCTACATTAAAGCAAGCAACTCCTCCCGCTCGGGAAAATGTTTACTTTGCTGTATCATCCTGTGCCATCCTCTGACGATAAAATGAATAGGTAAAGTAAAGGTTAAAAAACTGAATGAAATTCTGTTAATTGATGCATTTGGTGCAACAATATTAAAACATCATCCTTGATTAGAGAAGCCAGAGCATCTTCTTTCTTCAGGGAATCTAATTTACCATATTTTAATAGGATAATTCCCTCAGTAACATTAGTAACTGTAGTAGTAGGAGCTTCTAGAGGTTTGACCAGCTCTCAAAAATGTTGGGGATTAAGAGAGAATAATAATATGATCGCTGCTCATATTAGATCCTAATCAATCCCCCCTCCATATTAGAACAATAATAACAGCAAGATAAACATCAGAATTTGAGACAACTTGAGAGACAATAATCTCCTTCTCCTCCTCCTACCATTGTTTGTTATTTGTTTGAATGGCAAGAAATTGTATAATAATAATAAGTAAAATATGTTGTGTACCTTTCAAGTCCAGTAGCTCATACATCGGGAAATTCCCTCCACCCTCAGCCTGCCGCTTGACGGCATCCGACTCGTTACTCTCCGCATTCCCCATGAAAAAGTCCTCTTAGTCCTCCGTCATATTCAACCCTAATGCTTAATGAAGTCTTGCCTAGGAAATCCATACATACAATTATGTAACTAGAGGGAGTAGAGAAAGCTAGATAAAATGTACATTAGTATCCAGTGACGTCATACACGTCTTGGCTTTGTTTAGTGGTTATATTTCTTCGGGTCCTCCGATGCATAAACTGCTGTTTCAAATTGATTAATGTGACAAACATTTAAAAAGTTCCGTTTGACCTCTAAACGTTCCTGACCGTTCAGGATCCTTTCCACCCTTGGTTTTCATTTTATAAGAGGCAGAGCAAGATATGGCGTAAGAGATCTTCGATTAATTCCCAACTCCAGCATAACGGATCGTAGGTTCCTTTAGCATAGGGGACTTCATTCCATTGAATTAATATATATGATGGACGCAGGTTATTATTAGTTAAGGTTTTTAAGAGGATCCAATTAAGAGAATCAAGGGTCGGTCTAGTTTTCATCCGACAAGCGAATAAAGAGTCACTCAGGCCCTTTATGCAATTAGGTGCACTTGCTTTTACCAAAATAAACATTCATCAAAGAGATATGAACACATTCTGACATCACGATTAAAAGGATTCATCCTACTTCTATGACGTCATTGGTTATTCGTATTCATTCTCCTTGTTCCCCCCTTTGTTAGTTAGACTTCACTTGTTTAATCGAAGATTTTTTTTCCTTTTTCTTGAGAAAGTTAGAGAGCCAAGAAACTGGCCTCAAGTTCATTCTTCTTATTATATTATTGCTATCATATTATTCCCATGGCCCAATAGTAGTAGGAGCTCCGTAATTAAGAGTCCCTATAATTAATTACATCTCTTCCAGCTAATAAAACGTAGAAGAATAGTGTCTATGAACAGACAACAATGAAGAGTAGGCTCTAAGAAGTGTTGTTACTCCTTGTATATAGTATTATTATTATTATTTTATCTCACTCTCATCTATTGTAGTCTATATATATATGCGCATATATACATATTGTCATCCATCTGAGAGATTAGCAAGTATTTAATCATTCAGCTGCTGCTACTCCTGTATTAAGACACATAGAATTCCTTTAACCTTAAGTTTGAAGGGGGACCCATCATCGTCTATAAATATCCACTCACACACATAATACGAAGACGTGTTGCCCCTCGTAAAAGACTATCCATCCCATGATGGCCTCCCGATAAAAACTATTTAAATGACATCCCGCTCTTGAGGCAGCAGCAGCAGCAGATGGGGGGGGCTCTGTCTTTGAAAGAGAGGAGCTTAAATAGACAACTTTTTGGGTATTTAGCAAGAGATGGAAGCACACACATCAGGGGCAGCAAAAGACACTTAACACCTGCCAATCAAATGAAGGGAGGACACTTCAGTGATACACATATGTATATTCGGAGTTTATATGGAATAAACACACAAGGTGATTAATCCTCTTGAGTCCCCCCTCTCATCCAATAAAAAATGAACAATTAACGGTTAATTGATTATACATAGCTTTATTTGGTCATAAATAAAGTGGACATTGAATGCGAGAGATAGAAGGGGAGAATGATGACTTTTTATTGGAGTAGAGAATGTACTGAACAGGGGAACAGGAATACAAACAGTAATATTACTTATGGATTTGCTGTTAATTCACTCTTATATACATATTTAAAAGCTTCATCTGTCAAACGAAAGGTCCAAAGAGGGCATTATTATTATTATTATTATATACATGCAAGTTATTTATAGTGAAAAGAACACGTTTTTTGTTGGTTATATATGATCTTTCGAACTCTTTAAAGTCCGTTATAATAATAGTGGTTAATTGTCCAGTAGTTAAAGGAAATTTGTATTTTTTGTAATTATATGGCGTTCTTTTGGTTTAATCGTCGTGCAGATTGGTTGCCACATTGTTTTGGGCCCACAATTGTGCCCTAATTACATATCTTCTTCATTCCATTCGAGCTTTTCCAGGCTTGTATGAAAAATAAAAGTGATATTTTATTTCCTAATTTCTTTGAACAGTCACAATATGCGAATAAGTTAAATGACTGTTTTAGCCTTACATCAGCAAAAGGATTTTCAAATAGTTTTGCCTCCTTATATGTACGAGTATGCAGTTATTTACTATGACGTTAGAATCCGAAACGGTCTGAAAGTCTTACCGGCTAAAAATTCAGTATGGCATTCCGTTAAAGGGAAGGGTACAAGTCAAAAGTCTCTGCACTCCAATGACTTGCATTACAATTGGCATAAGATATTTCTATTTATAGAAATTATTTGCAATTAAAAATATCAAAAAGTCTGAAGTGCCAGCAAAAATAGGTCACATTATTTCAAAAGGACTAGATCATGTACATTCAATATTATTGTGTACATGTTTTTGCCATGCTTACTTTTGACTTATGTACTTATCTTTTAAGGAAACAATTATACAAAATGATCTTCTCAATAACGGAAATCAAATACTTTTATTATCTCCAATACATTTTTAAATCGATTACAAAAATAAGAAATTCATGCAAAATTAATATTTAAATAGTTTGTAAATAAATAGACATATTAGAGTTATCATTAATTATAATACAAATGATTATATTAGTGCATATACGCTCTTAATAGTTTTTTTTGGAAGGTTGAGAGCCAGACTTGCCGGCTCTGTAACCGACGAGGAGAAACTCCATATCACCACATCTACAATTGTCCTCTTACACGACAGAAGACAACTCGAGGGAAATGTCGGGGAACGAAGATTTTCTCTGGGGGATCATATTTTTAGGACATTAAATTTGTATGCACTTTTAATGATATTTTTATTAATAAAGACAATAGCTACTAGATAGTCACTACCGGCTGATACGGATTAAGTTCCGGTAGCTACAAATGATTAGTAATTAAATATTTATTTAAATATTGTAAATTGATAAAATTAAATAATAATTAACTAGAGTCCATACAAATGATAAAAATTATGATTGTGGCCATAATATAGATTTTGACTCGGAGAATTAATATCCAATTCCATCCTGTATTGATGTTGTAGTAGATATAATTGCATTCCCTTGAATAGTAAGAATACACTTCATATAAGCTGTGACTCCTCAGCTGTCTATATGCAATAAAGATTAGACGTTGAGATCTTGTATTTCCAAGGAGTGTGTTTTGGTTGTGTGTCCAAAACAGCTGAAAGATAATATAATATTTCTACATAAAAGTCAGTATTCAAATTATTTTTTCGTATTCTAATCAAACACAAAAGCTATAATTGATTTTTAATGTCAAGGAATATTTAATACCTTTTTATTACATTTCAGCTGTTGTTGGGAAATAGGAGATCACATCTAGTTTAATGGGGATGTTTTGAGGGGCTTTTATAAAGAGTCAAAATGATATGTTTCTTAAATTCGTGGTCTCAGAACTGTTATTGATATTGAGAAGCATAATATTTCAATAAAAGTTATAAAAAATGGGAAGTGAAAGATAGATGCTAATAAGAGAAATTTGACATAATTGCTAATATATTATTCCATAATGTATCTCATCAATATCTTTTCGTTGAGAAATACCAATCCGTATTTACATATTATCGGTCTCACGAATCATTCGTAATTATGGATATGTTTAAAAAGAACTTTATTTTAAAATACATTCTTCTTCGTATTATTAATCGCCTTCAAAACACAGTTATTATTCTCATGGTGAAGAGACGAATAGCTCTTTAAAATCCTGTTCAAAACAAAAGCCAGTAATCAGTTAGATATTCTAATAAATGAATTCTGACGTCAGAGTAAGTAGATGTGGTGGTCATGAAGGCCCTTTATAAAAGAGATGCCATCAAGTTATAAAAATAACGCTCTAATTCCTGATATAAGTCTCTCTCTCGATGAGTCCTAGGTTGACCAATATGTGTGAGCTCCCTTCTTACCATTTGACTGACAGTTGGCCCATCTCTTATCACTTTTCATCTCTTTAAATCCATAGATGTTGTTGTTGTTGTTCCCCCCTCAAATACTCCAAAATGGAGGAATTATTATTATTATTATTCATGGTGTACACTGGGATTATCTCTTTTTTATATTGCGACGGGTCTTTGAGGGAGTAAAAGAGAGAGAGAGAGAGAGAGCGATGGAGGAAACCCATGTTTTCGTCGTCGTCGTCGTCGTCGAGGGCTCGACAATAAGAAAGTGGCAATAAGACGGTGGTGGTGGTGGCTCCTCTGAATGATGGGCTTCTTCACGCTTGGATTGCGCTTTTTCTCTTCTTCTCCTCTTAAATTGATGGGCTTCTCCCCATTCTTCTTCTTCTCCCTATTAATATATACATAGAAGAAGCATTTGTGCGATAATCATCTTCTATTATGATTTTATTTACTTCACTTACTTGATGATGACGAGAGAGAAGAAGAAAAAGGTTTTATTCCTGCTCTACTGAACAATTTTATGATGATGACGACGACGACTAAAGGAAACTATAATTAAATTTTCAAATAATAATTTTCCTTCCACTGGGGTGATTTATCAATTTATACCAGGAGGACATTAAAAGCTCTATTTGATGGAGTCTTGAAACACAGAATACGTCTTTAAAATATGTGTATTAAGGTAAAGGTGTTCTGATAGTAAGATAATTCAGATCACTGTGTCTTTAAGGAGATACCCGGAATAAAGAGTCTAGGAAATAACAATATTTAGCGGGTTCATAATGTACTTTGACCGTTTTCCGGTTGTCAATATTTTCCTTTTCTATCAGGACATTTTTTACTAGGACGTTTAATATCTTTCAAGACACCTTACTATTTAACTACTTGATACTGAACAACAACAACCAAACAATACTTGCGGTTGACATTTTGTTTGCATGTCGAACAATAATTCCAAAATGGCGGCGGCCCTCCTGAGTGAATGAGGTAAACAAAGTGACAAAAAGGGGGTTCTCACAATAAATGCCAAGGTATGTCTTTTTCAACACTCATAAAATACTTATATGCGTATTGTTCACAATGACGTCACCGGGTAGAATCGTAGCTCCATGTTTCTACTCTTTGGGCATTGACAACTCAAGGAATAATAGCAATGCCTACCTTCTGTTCATTGATTCATAGACTTTATATATATATATATAATCTGTATGAAGGGATATCAAAACACACTAAAAATATATCCAACTTTAAGCTCTGAAGCTGTTCAGAAGTACATTTTTGGAGGAAAAACACGTTTATTTTTGTTGTTTTATGATTGCTTTAATGTATATAATTACTTATTTTATCATATATACTTAATACCACCCAACAGTGAGACTCTAACTTTATGGACGCACGGATGCACGGCATATATTTTAGAGGCCTAATATCCGGACATTACATTTGTATAACTTTTTGAGTTTTTTGATTGTGGGTACATAAAAACGACAATACCATGGATACATTGATTGTTTTGAGCCCGTCAATAGTCATTAAATGTCTTAATAGTTGTACATTATATCCCAAAGGATTGATGTCCGGATTTATATCCTTAATGAGGGACGTACAAAGAAAAGGGAGCCAGAAATAAAGGGATTTAGAGGCTCACTCACACCTAATAGTAATAATAATAATAACTGGTTATATTTCAATTTTTTTCTTCTTTTGTTATTCTAATCCTATTAGGGAGTAATTTATTTAGGATTTGACAAATTTTCCGTGGGCGACCAGATGGCCACTTGATTGAATGATTGATGCAGAGAAAAGGTTCTTCTTGCACTCACGCAGAGGAGTTAGGCAGGCAGGCAAGCAGGATTGACGCTTGGGGAAACGGCTGAGTCTCCCTTCCCATGCGTGTAATAAAGCTTGTTAAAGATCAGCTTTATTATAAAGCCATTTATAATCACTGACTTCCTCTTCAAACCAAAAATAAAAGACTTAATAATAATAATGGAACATCACAAAACAAAATTAAGGGGAGCATCAACATGATAAAAATATCAACGGATAAACTACTTCTCTCCCTCTTTTCACGGTGTAGTAGGCTAATAGACCATCATCTCAAGCGGAGACATTATTCAAATGCTGAGAATGCCGTCCCTCCTCGCATACTCATATATATGTTATTGATCAATAGGAGAAAATACATTAAAAATATACGATAACATGTACATTCTCTCAAGCTACTCCCCAAACATAACTTTGTCAGCTGGTCACTCTGTTTACTTACTTTGTATTCAGAATAATAGTTCATTTATCGCCATATATAATGAAATAAATGAGATGTTGCTCTATAGAGTAATTATTGGTAATAACTATTTGTGATATAAAATTCGCATATGAATGAAGGTCCATAAAACACCCACTCAGTGTTCTAAAGAATTATATTATTGGCTCTGAGTTGCTTCTCAACAGCCGTGAATAAAGTGATGCTTAATATCATAACGTAAAATGCTTTTTTATTTCTCTACAATTCTTTTCATTCATCGCATCGCGTTCGAGAAAAAGGTGCCAGAGTGTTTTTAGCCTTCATTCTAAATATTGGCGCAGACTCTTGAGTTTCGATCGCGTCATCCAACTAATCTTTTCGCCTGTAGTGGATTGATGTATTTCATTTCGAGAGAGTCTTAATAAAATTATTATAATTGGTCCGATATGAAACAAGATCTTATATATATATATATATATATATACAGGAGCGGAGTGGCCACCGGGAGTACCACGACTATTCCCGGTGGGCTGCTGGCCTCAAGAAACATAAATGGCCGTTGACAGCCTCCCAATGGCATATTGGGGCCTGTATAAGGCCGGCGAGGGCATAATTGTCCCGCTGGATAAATTCTTCCCACTCCGTTCCTGTATATATATATATATATATATATATATAGATATATATATATATATATATATATATATATATATGAGACTGTAGACAAGAGAATTCATTATAAATCCTGGTTTTAGAATATTTGCACCTTATATTTGAGAGAGAACTCACAAAATGCTATCTCGAAATGCATCACGATCATATACTCAGTTGCCTAGAGATTATTACATTTAAAAGTGCCCCAGACTTATATTGTTGCTGTCATATGATTTCTTTTTCCCCCCTCTTTTTTCTTATGTCAATGCGCGCGCGAGAGTAGGTCATTTAAAATACATGGGTAGGGAAAAAGAGTCTCCTATCTACCATTAAGTATCTTAATCCGGAAAGAGAGGGGGGAGGGTATGGAGCCTTCATAATTACATTCATTATTAAACAAACCCCACCGCTTAAGTTTGCTTCTAGTGATTGTTGGGGGAGAGGGGATATGAATAATATAATACTCTTTTTCTTTATCTATCTATGTGTGTGTGTGTAGAGTTATCATCACTACAATAGCATTATTGAGGGCTCTCTCTCATCAGGGAGGTTCGATTCATTCATTGCCCCCCCCCCCCCCCCCCACCTTCTCTTTCCCGACTTGGTGGTGGTTTTTATTCACAATCTTATATTTATTATTTTTATTATTGCCCCCTCCCGAGTCGCGCCTGTGAACTATTAACCCTTGAGTCAAAGCTTACTTAATTGCTCCAGCCAGGAAGCCAGGAAGATTTGAGTAATAGAGGACGTAGGTAAAATGTGAAATTGGAGTAGTAGTATAGCTGTGAGAGCTTCTTCTGTGACATGAACACCACCTCCTACTTCTTTACCTCGAGGTACATTACTTGTTACATCATCAGCATTATAATGATGATTATCATTATATACATATATATGTATAGGGGCTCCCTTAATAGGCCCCACAAAAGGTATCACCACGGAAATGGGGATGAAAAGGCACTTATATATATA
>CP045890.1:31943542-31967579 GCA_013387185.1 Caligus rogercresseyi
CCATATGCTGGGAGTATTCTAACCAAATGGATATTTGAAATATTTTTATCAATATTTAACTCATTTTATAAAATAATCGAAACATGCAATTTAAAAAAAACAATTCCTGGCAATCATCTGGATCATTTTTTTTTTGCATCTCCTAAGATATCTCAGGGTATATCTTTGGTCCGTGTAAGATACTGAATTGCCACTGAATTTGCTAGTCCCTTTCATTTTTTGGTCACCAATGCTATCGTATTGAAAAGGAAAAAGCTAGACCTTCAAATATAATCAAATCCTCATTGTTGCTTTAAAAAGTGGAATTTGTGGATTTGGTTGCAAAACGGGAAATTATTCCACTTGCTCAAATGTATTTCCTTAGTCAAGACGCTGCTTCCTTCATTTGTTGGGATCAACATTTCCTTCTTTTTGATGAGTCCATTTAAGTCACAATTAATTATTAGTAGTATCCCTCCCTTTCGAATGGTCTATTTATTTTCCTTTTCTCCATTGAAAGCATAATATATATCCTCTTATTAAACGAGTATGAGAAAGAGGCCTTCGACATGTATTCTCAATTTGATAGGGAGAAAAGACAAAGGTCTCCTCCGGAAGAGGAACCCATTATCATTATGCTATTAGTTAAACGACTCTACAACCCTCACAACAACAACAGCTACCCTTATTTAAATGAGGGCGGTTTAAACTCCTGAGAACTGGAAGTATGCAATATAAGTGTTTTGAAGCATTGTCACTAGATAGATGTGTAACATGATTTTAAATTAATAATAAAAACTGGTAATATTTGAATAATTAGATATTCGAAGGGATGCCATTCTGGTAGATCTCGCAAACCCTCAATAAACAAAACTTTTTCAATTATATCCCTATATTCTTTATTTTTGTAAATCTTAGAATGATGGTCCATTTATCGTCAATATGACGACATATGATGTACATTCATATGTTCCTCAACATGAGGGGGTTGCCTTGTTTCATTCATATTGATACTGGAGTGATTGGATATTTAAAGAATTCGTAATGATATGGATCGAGACCCATGAACACTTCGTGGATGCTATTTGCTTTGACTCGACGTTCACACCTCAACAAACCATTTTTTGAAACGATCCTTATTTCATAATATCAACTGAGTGCTTTTCATCACGCTCTTTTTATTCAAGCATCACTTTTAAATGAATCCTAGGGGACTATCCTTAAGAATTGTTTGAGGATACAAACTTGACTTCTCTGCACAAGTGGTTCAAATGTTGGAACCAATTATTTTAAAAACGAGTGCGGATATTTGTGGTTCATACCAATCGAACACCTGAGAAATTATAGTGGTGATAGTATCCTACACAAAAATATATTAATTATTGAAATTAATATCAACTAAGTATATAAATATGATTAAAATGTATGAAAGAGCATTTGATTCTATTTAGTACCCTATATTAGAGCTATATTCTTCCAAATACGAGCATGATCAAGATATAAAATACGGAGAATTCTTAAGAAAAACACGGGTTAATTAAACTATTCAAACACCCCTCAAACCCTCTCATTTTACATTATAACCAACTCTGCATATATTATTTAGTAGAACCCCATAAGTGGATTCTTATTTGTACCCTATATGAATAGCTACATTCCTCCAACATAGATACAAGCAAAATCAAGACATACAACACCATGATTGCCTATGATTAGTTAAACTATTAAACACCCCTCAACTCCCCCTTATCACTCCAATAAAAAGGCGCCAACTTTTTCAATCCTTCATGTACTTAACACAGATTTCTACTGTTGTGGAACGCAACCATATATTACAACAAACTATATTTTACATTATACCAACTCTGCCTATTATAAGTAGAACCCATTATGGATTACTTTGTACCCTATATTATAGCTACATCTCCTCCAACAGGGTACAAGCAAAAATCAAGACATACACCCCATTAGTGCCTATGATTAGTTAACTATCAAACCCCCCTAAACCCCCTTATACACTCCAAAAAAAGAGCGCCAAATTTTTTCAAATCCTTCATGACTTAGGTGTACTTAACACAGTTTTTACAACACAAAATATTACAACAATCGTAATAATAATAATGATTATGGACTGACCCCACGTGATGTCAGGTTCTGAAAATAATCACCCCCCACTTCCTTCATGATCTTCATGGTATACAAATGAATAATCTAGCTATATACTGTAGTTATTATATTGTTATTACACCCATTTCTCGTAGGGGTCCTTTACAAGAGGATTTCTTCTTCCTAGTAATCCTCCTCCTCCTCCCTGGAGGGGGATCTCTTTAGGATGTAATGTATGTAATGAGGATGAAAGAACCCCACCCTCCTATTTCCATATTACATAACAACCTTCATGAATTAACATGCCTTTCTTGAGAGAGAGAGAGAGAACTGATTATTGGGACCCGTGCTCACAGAAGAAATAATATACATATAAAACGGGCATGACTTGAAGAGGTGAAAGATAATATCATCCTCCATTGAACACAATACGTCTTAGGCACTACTTCCCTTACTGCCTGCCTGCCTGCCTAACTAAAACTTCGTCGTCTTCTCCTCCTCCTCCTCTCATCATCGTACTTTTCTTTCTATTCCACCTACTTAGTGCCTCTTAGACGTCTCTTTTTAATTCAATATTGTTATTATAACTACTACCACTATTTGCTGAGGGAGAAGCCCTGAATCATCCACTTAATTGTTAGTAATTCAATCTATATTTGAAGAATGCAATAAGCCATTAGAAGGGGGAAGAGAGAAGAAAGAAGAGAAGTCTCTGTCAGCAGGTTTTTCTTGTGAGATGGAGCCTGGGCTTGGAGCGCCTTCTCTTGGGCTGCTGAATCCTGTCTAAAAGGGGAGTTTCTCATTGATTAAAGAACGTATTTGTAGGTTGGAATGGTTACTTTTGATTAAGACTGATGTGCTTGGACCATCTATATATATCTATATATATATATTATATATATATATATATATAGATATATATATATACAGGGTCGGAGTGGCCCGCGGGAGTACAGGACTATTCCCGTTGGGCCATGGCCTCAAAAATAAATGGCCGTTGACAGCTCCCCACGGCATATTGGGGTCTGTATATACGGCGCGGGCATAATTGTCCGTGGATAAGTTCTTCCCACTCCATTCCTGTTATATATATATATATATTCCCAAAAAAATTGATCCTTTGATTTGAGAAATACAATTACCCATTTGGTAACTGCAGTTACTGTTAGCAGGATAGGAAGATAAAGAAAAAAGAAGGGAGAGAGTAATTTGCCTCATTTCTCTCCCTTCTTTTTTTTCTTTCTCTTTCTATCCAGGTAACACTAACAGCAGTTACCAAATGGTAATTGTATTTTCTCATATCAAAGGATCAATTTTTTTGGGAGAGTACGTGCAAAAATGTATTTGCTTATTTCTCTTAAAGTATAGCGATTTTTAGAGCACCAAACATACCAATGAACGCTTGGTACACCAGCTTTAATATTTTGGTATACTAAATCATGTCCAATTTATAAGTAGAGTTTATGTACATAAAAAACATATCTCGCGTACAAAATGACGCATATAATGGATTATAAATGCGTCAGAGACAAAGTAAAATTTTGAAAGGATACCTTGACGCAAATCTAAGAAACACATTATTTTTTTTTTTTCATAATCGATTTCTTATAGGTCAATACAGGCCTCTGAATCATATGAGTAAATTCAGATTGTACTGAATTCTGAATTGATAGAATGCAACCATGTCATTTTAGGATTTATCATCTAAAGTTTTACTAAACTTAAAAGTACTATTTTACTCTGAAGCGAACAAGTCATCCTCTACAGGCGAGGAAGTTAATTGATACAAAAAAGCTTGAAATATGCTATCATTACACACTCCATTTTTTTTCTTTGTTTTTACTGAAAACTTTGTTTTATTAAAAACATCAAATACACGTCTGGTAGTAAATTAGATTTCCTTGAAATTAATATTATTATTGAAGTCTGTAACGTCCACCATTTGAAGAAATTTGCGGAAAACTATATTTTTACTCATTTTTAACTTTTACCTCGTTGCGCGACCTCGTAATGTTGACCGATTTTGTTCAAACTTTGTATGTCGTCTTCTTTTTATCACCAAGAAACAGAAAATCCACATGTTGCTAACATTTCAAACATTTGAAAAATAAGAACAGCCCTAATATATATATATGAAAGCTGCTGTAAGTTCTTGCCGGACCTCTGCATCTTTTAATGTTCTGAATTATTATTAATTTAGGTTTAAACAAAAATGATGAAATTTATTGATTGTTGTTCAATAATACATGTTCTTACAAGTACCATTTGATTTATGACCTTTTGTTATAGAGGAACGTCGTACTGATCATATATATTTTGCCGTTACGGTCGTTCCGGCTCACTTTCATCCTTGTATAAATGTATTGAGTGCTTATTAATAAGAATAATAGGAAGGTGCTGTTTCTTATGCAGAGAGGATCAAAACATATGCAGTTTGTTTGTTTAATCATTAAATAGTTCAAAGTTGACATTTAGATCAATAATTAAAAAGATGTTAACGAGATGGTTCTAGGAATTTTTGCAACTGGAAATATGGCCGTCGGAACTTTCGCCCCGAGTTGGCCACCGCTGAAGTATTTATCGTCAAGATATCTTGAACTTAAAGTTAGTTTTATTTTTTTTTATTATATCTATATATATTAAAAAGGAGTTATTATGGAGGTATTTTTTCTAGAACTGCCTAAAGGCTTATTTGGTTACAACATTTCACGCACAGGGATTGCTTTGTTTTATGTTCGCCTATGTACTTTAATTATGTAGTAAATATGAACAAGGGGCTCCTGTGGGAGATGAACTGTCCATATTTGTATTTGTTAATACTCATTCTGGAATCTATTTCAACTACTTAATTGTGTCTTCTTGCTATTTATATTTATGCCGATAATATGCTGAAATATAGTTCTTGCTATTTATGTATATCTACAAAGATTCGTCTTTAGAGCTTGTGTGGGCCACGATTGATTCATTGAACAGTTTTTTACAGCGCAATAGAATGGTGCTGCTTCAACGCCATACAATGATATAAGATCATCAATGCACTCTTCTCGAGATCATCCACGTCGAAGTTGTGAAAAATGATCTCACAAAAACATTAACAATACGATTTTCTACAAAAATGTCAGACTTACATTGAAAATGTCATATTGCACCTGGTAGCATCTAGGTAGGCTAGGCCGGAACTATGTATATATATATATAATATAATATAGGGTATGGAAATAAGTTTAATCGTTGTTTATAGAAACGATTACAAGTATCGCTTGCTTTTTTTCTAGCCTTTTGTTTAGTACATTTAAAAGGTGTGTATGTCAGCTGTTCAACACAGTATCAGATACTGTTATGGTGTGCAAACAACAAGTATTTTTATCGCATCGAAAATGTCGGAATTTGTTCCAAAAAAAAGCAAGATTTGCGGGAAGTTCTTCTCCACTACTATCTTTGAAGAAAGAAAGATTTTTGCATCGTATTATCACTAGCAATCAAAAATGGATTCACTTCGACAATCTACAACACAAACTAGCATGGGTGAAGCCGGTGGAGTATTTCCATCAACGTCAAAACGCATTATTCATGAGTCAAAAGTCATGCTCTGTATCTGGAGGGATATGCAGGGTGTAGTCTACTATGAGCTGCTGAAACCGTCCGAAACTATCAATTCACAACGTTACCAACTTCAACTAATGCGTTTGAAACAAGCCATCCAAGAAAAACGGCCGGAATGGCGCAATAGACAATAGAAGCTGTTTTTGCAGCACGACAACGCTAGGCCGCATGTTGGTAAACCTGTTCGAATATATATCTAGAAGAAGTGAAATGGGTAGTCCTACCCCGCCCGCCGTATTTACGAGACATTGCCCCTTTAGATTATCATTTGTTCCGATCTATGCAGTCGACATTTGCTGGAGAGCTCTTCATCTCATAGGACTGCATACAAAATGGTTCGATGACTGATCGCCTGGAAATAAATAAAATCCTTCACTCGGGAATCCGTTTATTGCCTAAAAGATGGGTTTCAGATGGAAAATATTTTGATTAACATCAATTAATATTTTTATATTCAAACTATGTTTTTTTCTACATAAAAACGATTAAAAACTATTCCCACACCTATATATATATATATCTATATATAGATATATATATATATATATATATATATATATATATAGAGGGGTTAAACTGTAAACCATACATCATATATCAATAAAGAATTTTCATTGTATCGAATGCTGAACTTATTTTATAATAATGACCGACAAAAATCATGGAATCGATTGTGATATTTGGTGGTTTTATCAAAATTGACAATATGAACATACCTTGACTTTCCATTTAGGATTGTCTATATATATTATATAATATTTTTTATTGGATAATAATCAATAAATCATATTTATATGTTATTTATATATATTAAAGATATGTAATATCAATTTATTGGATATTAATCAATAAATTATATATATATATATAATTTTTAACATACTAATGATAAATTATTACAAAAAATGGTCGAGCACGCTTCCACTACTGAGCTACCGCACTCCTTATTTCAACATTAAATTTAATTATAATACATACTTATATGTATGAAACCCTTAAATAGTTTGACTAACCAACCTTAATAAATGTAGTAAAATTAGAAATAAATGTTAAAATATGTGAAATCCAGTTATTATTTTTCTCTATATTATGACGTAGATGGTAGGTATTTGGAGCAATCCCATTAACCGATCCAAAGTATTTTCCATTGCTCTAAATGCCATAAGAACCCTTTTATAAAAATATTTAAAAACTCTATTCTTCAATTGAGTTATTTAATTTTTAATGATCAATCCTTTATTTAAAAATACTTATTTGATGTTGGCTGAAGCCCATTATTATATTAATGCTGCCGATCTTTCTTTGGAGTTCCCAGGATCCAAGGAATGACTCTTAGTTCTTAAGAGTCCTTCTCAAAGGTGAGAAAAAAATAATACATAATCCTTTGAAGGATCTCAAGAATGCCTTTGACATAAATAAAAAGGGACTTTATGTGTTGTTATTATTATTGTTGTTGATGTCCACATACATTTAACTCAGCCCTTAAATCTCTTTCTGAATGAACATTCTATAAATACAAACATTGCATTACCGAATAAAAACCTTTGGTGTACGATAACGACTCATTTTCCATCATATTTTTATATATTTATGGAATATAAAAAACATTATGAAAATAAAGTAATTTTTATTTGTTAAAATATATTACATCACATTTTAAAGAAGTATTTTGTCCCTTTTCATAGATGCCACCTGAAGCCAGAAATGTCACTTTTTTGTTCGACTTTTTCAATAATTGTAAAGAAGATAACTTCATATTACAATGTTTCTTTATGTATTTGACACAATTACATTGGCATTCGTTCAGAACAGAAATAATAATATTAAAACTCGACTTGTTATTAAGGGATAAAGATAAATTAAGTCCCTGCGGGCTTAAAATCTATTTCAATATGAGGTATTTTGATTAAAACGTCTAACCGTACACGATACATCCTTGAATAATGCAGACAACAAATACTCCGTTTTCTGCGCATCCATAGAACAAACAATATATAAATATTAATGCGTCCGGTATTAGAGAGCGTCCGGAAATACATACATCTTGAATAATGCTTACGACAATATTAATGCTTGTATTTATTTGTAGAACAACCAATATTGTAAATATTATGAATGAGCGTTCGGTATTAGAAAGTGTCCGAAAAAGAAAGAGCCTTGCATTCATACATCCTTGAATAATGTATTCGACCAATATTTCGTTTTCTGCGCATCTATAGAACAACCAATACATTAAATATTAGAAGCAAGGTTTGGTATTAGAGAGCGTCCGAAAAAACCTTGCATACATACATCGTTGAATGATAATTCCGACAAATACTCTGTTTTCTGCGCATCTAAAGAACAACCATTATATTAAATATTAGAAGCAAGTGTTCGGTATTAGAGAGCGTCCAAAAAAGCCTTGCATTCATATATCGAATAAATCTTACGACAAATATTCCGTTTTGTGCGCATCTATAGAACACCAATACATTAAATAATTGAAACAAGGGTTCGGTATTAGAGAGCGTCCGGCAAAGCCTTACTTTCATACATTCTTGAATAATGTTTACGACAAATAATCCGTTTTTCTGAGCATCTATAGAACAACCAATATATTAAATATTAGGAGCAGGCGTTCGGTATTAGAGAGCGTCGGCAAAGCCTTACTTTCATACATCGTTAAATAATGCCTCCGACAAATATTCCGTTTTGTGTGCATTTATAGAACAACCAATATATTAAATATTAGAGGCAAGCGTTCGGTATTAGAGAGCGTCCGGCAAAGAGTGACCCTCTTCTTTTCAGGACCTCCTGGAATGCCATCGAACCTCTCTCTCTCTTTCTTCCCTACTACATATGATACATAGGTAATTGACATCATTCATCCTGATTTAATTTCCCTCCTAAAATATCATCTTTTTTATGATTCAGCCTTAATGAGGAAATTCCTGGAATTCATGCGTCCCTTAAAACAAAGCTTGAGGGCCCGAGAACCACCCTCCCAGTAGGAAGTGAGAGTGAAAAATGGGTCCCAGCAAGTAGACGATCTAAATGTATTTGTCGGCTCATAGAGCACCCTTCAAATATATATATATATATATTTTTTTCCTTTCATTCCTTAAATAATAAAGGAAAAAGGTAATTATTAGTGCTCCTATTAGCTTTGAAACTTATTTTTTATCCTGTCTCTCTCTCTCTCTCTCTCCTATCACCGGCTCCCACTTATTAGCTGTTATTTATAACAAGTAATAATAATAATACTCTCTCTCTCTCTCTCTCTTTAGTATTCTCTCTAATTGAGCGCTGTTTAAACACAGCATTTAGGATTCACAACATGCCCGCAAAAAAAAAAAATAGAATAACGTTTGAAAAATCAAATATTATTTCGTCAAAAACGATTTGTGGCAGAAAATAATAATAAAAAGGATGTGGACACTTTAACCTTATGGATAGGGGCAGAAAACCGGCTGTTTTCACAAGCTAATGAATAAACATGATTTTATTTCATATGGCTACACTGTTTTCAAGTCCCATTGTCGAACATATAGGCGCAAACAAAGATAAACATTATTTTTTCCTTGGGCATGAGGAACTCTTTATTCAATTAATATTAATAAGGGAAGTGGATGAGTTCATTCAAAGGATTCAATGATGACGTCATTGGATGTAGGCCCATGGAGAATAAACAATTTGTATTTTGAGGGATTCATTTCTTCTCTCTGAGTAATACTTGTTCACTCTTCAACAGCTGCCCCGTGAAGAGGGAAGTGAATCTTACTAGCAGATTACCAACTGCTTTTTCTATACTTCCACCTTCTTTCAACAACCATCACGGCTCATAAAGCCCCACCAATAAGATTATTTATATATCACAAATGCCACACTCAATGGAACCATGCAACAAAAAAATATATGAAATCAACATTGCTAATATTTAAATCACCTATCATAAGCAGCTATTCATAATTTACGTAAAAGAAAACATTGTCCTCATTATATTATTTAAAAGTCTTTTGATCCTTCTAATTGCCATAGAGGATGTTATTACCTATGATTACCAAAACACTTTTTTGTTTGTTTAAATAACGTATCAAAATACATTATTGATAGGGGAACATGTTGATCATTTCTATGGCTGCAAAGAATGTTAATTACTCTGTATAAAATCTGTCAAGTCTTTTTCGTATTTGTATTCTATTTATTCTTCTACCGTTTAAAAAAATGCTAAGTATATATATATAATATATATAGTGTTAGAGGCAGGGACAACTGTCCCCCAAAATCGGGTGAGTTCTCGAATTCGGGCAAATTGGTTGAGGTATTCGGGCATTTAAGTTGTAAAAAAAATTGAAACTATGAAAGCAACGGATTTTAATTATAACCAAATAAATATAATATAATGAATAGTATGTAATTACTATAAAGAAAATATTAATCTACATAGCTTTCCTCATTCGATTATTTTTTCACCCATTTAACAGTCCTTGTTAAATTTGGGCAAATTGAATGCTGCCCCCCAAACCAACATCTTCTCTACGCCTATATATATATATAGTATTTCGCTGGATTTTTATATATATTTTATCATTCAATATGATCATTTTGTACATAGCTGCAAAGTTAATTACTAATAAGAAGAGTGTTTATTTTGTGTTTTTATTATTACTCATAAGTAAATATTTCTACCAAATAATAATATATTTTTTCTATTTAAAAAATATTTGTAGAATATATGATCTTTCTTATGCTTGATTAAGTAGTGGAATGACCTTATCAACACATATTAAAAGTCGTTATGGTTTTTTTTTCTTCGTATTATTACTATTCATATTTTATTTCATTATTTCTTATATCTAACTCACCTGAACGCCTTTATCTCTTTCATTCACTTATACCATATCCTTTTTTCTTCCTTGAAGTTAATTACGTATAAGCAGAGCTGGGATTCGGGAGGGGCAAAAATATATACTGCTAATAATTGGGTATTCCATAAGAAGGTCTTTCATTCGACACCGGTTAATTTCAAGATTGTAAAGAAAAAATCAGTGGGCAGTCTTCTAGAAAAAAAAAATACTTTAATATCTACCGCTAACCAATCGGCTAAAATACTTCAATCGCAAATGATATTTGGTAGTTTTATCAAAAATGATGATGACGGAAATCTACCGTTGATAGTACCAAACTACCTTAACATTTATCGGTGTTTTTAGGTCGGTATTTCAGTTTTAAATTAAATAGTTTAAAGTATTCACACCCAAAAATAGTCTTGTTGATCGCAACTGCCATGAATAGTAATGCTGTTTTCTGTTTTTTTACACTTGTATGATTTTAACCGATTATTAAATGAGAAAAATCTAAGAGAAAAAAAATATATTTTGTTATCTATTTAGAAGGACGACACTGAAAATCCTACCTTATAACAAGTTATACAACCATGCTAGGAGAAAAGTTTTGCTTTTAATTAAATCAATGGTTTTTTGGAAAGTTCAATATATTCTACACATATATTTTTTTGGTTAAAAACTTTTAATTCGGTTAACTGTGAGAATTATATATACACTAAAATTGTATACAGAACAGAGTAAAACTATTCAGGACAGTTGCAAAAATACATAAATAAACATTGTACTTCAATGCCCTGAAGAATAACCTTATTTAGAAGGACAAATCATTTATTAGATTGGTCTACAAATATTTGATTAGTGTTAAAGGAATCTTTATTACTAAATTATTATAAGATAGATGATCCAAAACCAATTACTTAATTTATATTGTTATCAATTTCAGGATTTTTATTTATCATTTATATATATTAAATTATTGTTTTTATGAAGAATTATATTACATTTTACAAATATTAGAATTGCGTGAAAAGTGTATTAAACATTGAATTGTTTTGAGAAGATGATTAAGGCAAAAACAGCATCACATAATTTATATTTCTTATAAATTCATGAATTTATTTACCATTTATATAATTTATTCCGAAAAACTAAATATAACTTTTTTTAAATGCAGTAACATCACTTTTTCTTTTCACTTCAATATTTTTATTATTATCTTATTATTATTATTTTTGTAAGCAGAAATACTCATAAAAAAATATTTTATATATTGTTGAAATTGATTAACTGTGATGAATTAATATATAAATATTAATAATTCAATTTACCATTTATATAGTTTATGCCCAAAACTTAATATAATTTTAAAACATCACTTTGGCTTTTCATTTTAATGTTTTTATTATTGTTACTATTTTGTAAGAAGCTTAGAAATATTCATAGAAAAATATTTTATATATTGTTGAAATTTATTTACTGGATAAGTGATGAATCAATATATTTTTGATTGTCCACAAACTATTAGCATATATTTCATTTTTTGTTTGAGTAAAGAAAAAAACACCACACACATAGGCGTAGGAGACAGGGGCAAACGCCCCAAAAATTCGGGTGAGTTCTCAAATTCGGGCAAATTGGTTGAGGTATTCGGGCATTTAGTTGTAGACAAAATATGAAATGAAAGCGACCGGATCTTTATTTGTAACAAATAAATCATATATTGAATAGTATGTATTACTATAAAGAAAATATTAATCTACATAGCTTTCTTCATTTTCTTCACCAATTTTAACAGTTATTGTTAATATTCGGGCAATTGATGCTGCCCCCCCAAATCAAACATCTCCCCTACGCCTATGCACACACATATATATATATATATATACAATATATAAAATAATTAACTTTTTTAGTATAATGAACCTTACTAATCTTCTTAGCCAATGCCATATAGAAGATCCAGGAATACATTTTACCATGTATGACCTATAATTGATCTTCTATATATATATATATTTCCTAAAAGTTTGATATATAAATAAATATTATAATCCAAAGAGAGCTATTATAATATACAATCGTATGTCACAAAAAACCCTCTAATGGTACTAATATCATAATTGTACTTTTAAAACAACATAATTACGATGTATTCATGACATATGGCGTATATTTGCGGCTTAATTAATTGAATATCAATGTATTTTTATATTGAAATCAATCCACAAAATAGTTCATCACAAAAACAACACACTATTCAGTGGGAATTATAATAGAACTATTTGAGCTACTACTACTACCATGTGTGGTAGTGGTGCTTCTTCTTCTTCTTTCCACCGGATATCAATGGTGGTTGTGTGTGTGTGTGTGTGTGTGGTACAATATAGATGAAGGCTTCTTTTAAAAGCTCAAATTATCCTCTCATAATGATCCTGACCTTCTTTTGCGTGACTCCCTTTGAGGAGGAAAATGTCAGGTGCAAAATGAGGGAGGATTTCGAAGAGTAAGAAAAAATCCGTTGGATCCCCTAACAAATCAAATCCTTGGTCACTCACGAAACAGGATGTGTGAGTGGGATACTACTACTACTACTACCTATACCTGGCTTGGCTCGCTCAAGCGTGAGAAATAAAGTCAACCAATTAACCAATTAGCTGGAGAGAGACTGTTATTAAATAACAGAGTGCAGCAGCAGCAGCTAATTACCTCCACTTTTTTTTTGCTTATTCCTTCTTGTGGTTTTAAGTTTGCAAAGAACAAAGAACTTGCTAAATACTTGTCTTCAAACATGAAAAACCACGTCATAAATATTATTTAAGAAGGCGCAAGAAAAACCAAAAGCGGTCGGGAGTCCCGCTTAGGAGAAGAAAGAAGAGAAAAATAAAAAATAGATTGCCAGAGTAAAAAAGGAAATAAAAAGAAGGCGGGAATTCCTTTTGGGTGGGAAGGAGAGGAAAAAATAAATCGCCAGAAAACTCGGGAAAATGTGTTTTTATTTCTTTTTCTATAAAAAGGACGACTTTAGCAGTAGTAGAAGAGTTTTTGTAGATTTTAGAATGTTGGGCATAATAATAATATTTATAATAATGAATTATATAATATATATATTCAAGAGTAGAGAGAGAGTGTATGGCAACAAAACAGAGAGGGGCTGGTTATTTTTAAAGAAAGTAAGTACAAAGCAGAGATGATGAAGAATATAAAATTGGTTTTTCAATCAGAATGTAGGGAGTAAATGGGTTTGTTTGGTGGGTGGGTGAGTGGATGGGTAGGAGATTCTTATCTGGAGATTGGTGGACTTAGGGGTACGCCTCCTGCTCCTGATGGCGACTCTGATGGATTGATTCCGCCAGAGGCCCCGGGATTGCTTTGTGGGAATCCAAGAGGGGAGGAAGATGGAGGCTTCGCCGCAAGGAAGTTTGCCAGTGTGGCTTGTCGATAGTAGAACTCCAGACCAGAGTATCCTGTGGGCGGTGCGCTGGCCGCCGCAGCGGCTGCCATGCTGGCGTAGGGGCTCCCTGAGCGACACAGGGACTGTAGGGCGGAGAGATTGCCGTGTTCCGCGAGGAGTTCGAGTCCTACGGAGGTGGTTCGCTTCCACTTGGTGCGTCTGTTCTGGTACCATGTTTTGACTTGGGTGTCTGTGAGGTTGAGCTTGGCCGCTAGTTCCTGTCGATCCTGGACGCTCAAATACTTTTGCTTCTCAAAGGACCGCTCAAGGGTTTGGAGCTGGTAGTCTGTGAAGGCCGTACGGGCCTTTCGCTGCTTTCGAGAAGTCCCTGGGTGACAGGAAGAGGACGATGAAGACTCTTTGGAGTTGTCTTCTGCAAGGAAGAAGAAGAAGAATAGAGAGCTATATATCTGGGCACTTAAGCAGAGAGAAGAGAGCTCCGCACTTACCCAAATCACTTCCATCCTCACTTCCGTAATCTCCGGAGGGTTGTGGAGGCCCACCCGTGGCCATGGCAGCAGCCATGAGGGAGGGATGTGTGCGTAGGGAGGCAGCCGCGGAGTGGTAATAGTACTCCAGAGGTGATGGCAGCATAAGCCCCGAGCCCATAACAGCTGCCGCCGCGGCAACAGCCGGCGATGACCGCTCCAAGATGGATGAAATGGAGAAATTAGATGCAGCCTTATTTGGCGAGGGCGTGCTGCAACTGGGGCCAGGGGGTGAGCCGGGCTCTACTCGTCCAGAGGAGTCCCTCACAACAGGGGATGGTGCCTCATCGTCTTTATTGACGGGATCCGTGTTCTCTACGGTCATCATGGGGATATCTACACTGCGTTGAAATTGAGATGAGAGACAGAGAATACTTGAATACTGAGTTGCTCCGACACTCAAGGCAAACTAAAGCGGGAGAAAACTCAATGGGACTCCTCTTCTCTCCGTCACAGACACACAATAACACGCCTGTCCGCCTTCTTCCTGCCTAAAGTCACTACTCTCTTTCTCTCTCTCTCTCTATCTCACTTCCCTCCCCATCTTTTAGACCAATCAAAACAAAAGAAGGAGCTTCCTAACCCGCCTTTCACATATTTTTTTCCCTTCCTCCAAGACGAATTACACTTTTAATATTCCTTATTATTATTATTGTAGAATTGAGATATATGTACTTATGTATGTAAGTATTTAAGAGATAGAGAGAGAGAAATAGTTGTGTGTTTGCAAAAAAAAAAAAAAAAAAGAGGAGAGGATGGAATCAGTCGGGCGCATCGAGGTCCGTTATTTATGCAAAAAAAATTAATTGACTACAATTAATGTAAACTGCCTCTTCTATACTTTGCGTCTCCCCTACAAGCTTTGCAGCAGCCTCTGGTGACGACTTATAAGCTCTCTTTTCCTTTTATTACTCGTGATACATGTTGATTTTTTGGATGGGCATTCATTAATATCAGTTTAACATAAAGTATTCCTTTAATACCTTATTGATAATTACATATAAAAATATAAACATCAATAAACATTGGAGTTTAAAATCATTTATACAACCAAATAACTTACTTTAGGATAAATAAAAAATACATCTTATAAAACACATCAAAAACACGTTGGTGGCGCAGGTTCGAATACTCCGAGAGGGGATTTTTGGTCTACCTTATGATAAGAGATTCCTAGGTTTGAGTGAGTAATTTTAATGCTAGTATGCTTATTTATATTCATCAGAAGCTGCAATTCTATCGAACCAATTAGGCAACAACAAAAAAAACACACGTCAAAATGATAAAAAAACTTATGTAAAAACAAAGGTCCTTCTTAGCAATCACAACTTGGGACAGAATTATATAAGCTATCCATAGGAACTTCCATTGCACTTCATAAGTCACTTGATGTGACGGCCGAATAACGAACTGTCCAGGGTATCTCTCTCTCAGTTCCCCTTACCAGACAAGATCCTCTGTAGCTAAGTGCTCCGCCAATTTTGCTATCATATTAGCGAACTTGTTGGTATACAATATACCTATATATATATATATTCTTCTGTCACAGTTAACTCTAATGAGATCAAAATATGTATATTTTTGGGTGGATATTTATCTAAATGTCTTCCACATGAAACGTTATTTTTGCTTTGTTGATTTATATAAAAGTTACTTTCATCATTCTATGTGATTTATAGTCTTATACTATAAGTATATATTTGATGGGTACGATCATTATCCATATTAGTTTAATGCACACCATGTTTGTGGTATCGTATTAGGATAAAACTGTGTCCCTTTCGTTTCAATGTGATTTCACTATTTTTTGGGTGGGAATCTTTATTTATATACGTTCAATATGAAACATATATCTGTAAGTCACTGGTGACTTATAACAATGCAACTTATTTCTTACCTATGATGCCGTAATATAAGTATACATATTTATACAGGAAATTACTTTTGCAAGTGGCTCAATGTGAGCCATTTTTGATACATATTTACTTGCTAAAAGTATCACGTGACTTAATATTTAAAGCCCTCTTTCGTTCCATGTGAGTGCACTATAATAATAATAATGTCATGATATATATGATGATATTTGGTTGGATGTTTATTGATGTAAGTTCTAATTGAAGCATTTATCCCTCGATACAATTTTCTAAAGACTTATATAAAGAGCTATATGTGATGTCATATTGCAGGTGCGTATATGTATTTGTTTGTACATAGGTAATTGATTAGTAAATTAAGTTATTTAATATAAAATACGTGCCTATTTTGTTCTCTTGCATACAAGAAGTCTCTTCGTCAAGAGTTCCAGTATTATATCATTTTATTTACTGAGGGTATCTCCATTTCAATATATATATATATATATATATATCAGGAAATGACTGGGTACCCAGCCCGGGTACTGGCTGTTTTTTTACGGCCCGACCCGGTGTCTAAAAATAACCAGGCCGGTACTTTGATATTTTAGTTCATTCGTCATTCTGTAAGTGATGACATTTTCTTTAGAAAATTTTTTTAAATTTTATAAAATATTTACAAAATGTTTTATTAAAAAAATGTCGTCACTTTTTTTGGAAAATGTTTTCTAAAACGTCAGCACTTTCAAATGACGTAGGAACGAAAATAAACTGAAGTCCCGGCCCGGTCCCGGCCGAAAAAAAGGTCCCGGTCGGATATTATATTATATATGATATATATATATACTTTTGTGTGATACTGGATAAAAGTATTTGTGACTTTTGTATCAGTTCGTTTTCTTAATTAGATTTTTAATTTTACCATTTTTTGAGCAAATAGTTATTTTTTCCTTATTGAAATTCAACAAATTTATACAAATGGCGTACAAACAATGCTTTGGCGACTTTTCTATTTAAAAAAATCCCATAATCTAGTTATTTCACTTTGATGACGTCATAACTTTGTTTATATATTTATTGTTCACTATGAACAACTGTTTGCTGCTGCAAACAACTGTCCAACCTTCTCAGGTGGATTTGATACAGACCACATTATACATGCATGTAGTTTATAAACATTATTATTTTTATATGAAGAAAAACAATTAATTTCTTTACATTGATATCACATTTCTTTTGTTTGTTACATTCGGACTACTCAAAGTCTCAAATGACTTTGTAAAAAGACATTCATTATACATATATGTATATGGGTTATAAACATCTGATAGATAAAGGGATACCTTGATCCTAGTTCGAACCCAACTTTTTGATGTAATCAATCTAAAAATATTCATTTGTGACTTGATAAGATTATTTATTAATAGTGTCATATATTATTTAGAAAATATGCAATAACTTCCGCGTATAATTCCTTCTTTGCTCCAAAGGAACAATATATTATTGGATAAAACCCTTGGAATCACTGTCATAATTTATATAAAGTGACGTCAGCAGGAGGGTCCTTAATATTGTACATATTATGACGTCACGTGAATATAATGCCAAAGGGATTTATATGTTATTGCTGTTCTTTAGAGAATAAAGGAACACGAACATAAGTTAGTAAGACATGTCCGATTTACAATCGATCTTGGCGTTTTAATATTACATTACACACTGTGTGTGTATGTCGGATGGAAGACAAAGAGGCCGAAGTATTTAATTGAAAATTGCGGGCAAGCTATAACCAAATCCTTATAGCATTTAATTTTATAGCCAGTAACATATATAATTTATATCTAATGAATGAATTAGTGACTCTTCACTCACTCTATAGCACAATAATATTCGTCACATTATGACGTCACGTGAATTACATTTTAATAACTAAGGAGAGCACTCCCTTTTTTGTGGTTAAAACAAGATTGATTGAAAGAGTTACCCAAAAGATTTGATTTTTAATGACGTCACACCGGCAAGAGGAAAGAAATACAATTAGGTTTGTGTTTCTTCCCGCTATCATCATCAAAAACCTAATGCAAATGTAATAAATAAATATGTCATCTCACGCAAGGAATACTAGAAACACCATGAAAGGGTGACGACTCTTTACTAAGTAGGTACTTCTTCCTTTTCTGAAGTTATTTATTCTTTAAAAACGTGATGGCGTATTTCTATGTCAATAATTTTTCCTGAAATTGATCTCAATTATGAGTAAATTGGCTCAGATTAGTTGAATATTTAATAAGGATATAAAACACATAAACAGACAAAAAAATATATAATACATACATAGATCATAAATGATTACAATTTAGATGTCCTGCTTATGACGTATTGATTTCCCGGCGTGCGAAAAAAGTCACCTTTCCATTTAGTTTATAGATTTCCTTGTCTCACTCGCTCCATAAAAACATGAAACTATACTTTGTATTCTATATACTTTGAAATACAAGGCAAGAGTACTCAGAGTTATAAGTAATCAAATGTGAGTACTCCTCTGGTTTGAAATAAAGAAGTTATATTTAAAAACCAGAGCTGCAAACACCTGAATGTAAATCGGTATTTATAACTGGAAGCGTTGTTACCTGGTAGTCTGAAGAAGTTGAACAAAATAAATAAACGACTCTGGAGCTGAAAGTGCATTTAATATCGGACAACGACTTAATAAAAGACAGTTAATGAAATAATTTGTTGTCTATTGCCTTCCATTTCCTTCAAAATCCGAGTACATAACTGATTTATGTAAAAATAACATGTATTAAAATCTAATAATCTCTAAAAAGTTTGTAACACATATTGTACTTAATTGTCTCTTGTATAAGTTGTCCGATACTAAATGCATAAGTCACAGAGCAGATACATAAATAATTTATCTTTCATTCTTATCTACAGCACGGATCGATATTCGGTAGATATATAATAAAAAATACCGAATCGGCATAGGAGATCAAGTATTTCCCATCAAGTTCACCTTCTCATTTAAAAAGATTTTACGTCACATTCCTAAAACTTCAAAATAATATTTTATAATAATTGATTATCGTTTTTAAGGTAATTATGGCATTTTTATAGTTATTTCTATTATTTGATTATGTTCAATCATTGTTAAAATTGGTGTTGTTCTTCTCTGAAGTAATAATTTTAGACGTCAATGTCTATTTATGTTTTTTTTAACGCAATTACTTGGAATTTTTTAGAACTGAAATATATAGGACGTCTGGGGAGTTTCTAATTCGAGAAGATCTGAGGGCATTTTAATCTCGTTTCGGCGAGATACACCATTTTTGACCTCAAAATTCCCGAGCAAAGCGGGTCTTCATGGAACTACGCCATCGACTTGGTGAATTCGGTTGGCTGAACTCCTACAGATATTTTAGCCATCTAAAGAAAATTGTTAAACAGTATTTTTACCTCCGCCGAAGGAGGTATTGTTTTCACTGGCGTTGGTTTGTTGGTTTGTCAGCAGGATAACTCAAAAAGTACCGAACGAATTCGGATGAAACTTGTGGAGTTGTTGGAAATGCCAAAAGGAACAAGTGATTAAATTTTGGCATCTTTGAGTGCAGTATTAAGATGCAAAATGAGCTAATACTAATAACTATTTCAAGTTAGCCTACTCTGCCCATAGATGTCGCTGTCTGATAAATCGGGTGCCGGGAGCGTCCTCCTCTCGGAATTTCCGTTGAGGGAACCCTCCTCCGTCCCTCTACGCCTCCCCCAGTCGTGAAAAATTCGCCTCGGAAGCTCTAAGGACCCCGTGACGGCGGGCGTTTGCACTCTCTGGTGTATATATGCCTCTAGTTACTACAACCGAAAGTTTTAAATTATTGTTGTTTTTTTGTTTAAATGTTATTTTATATTATGTCTTGTAACGTGTCAACAAAATTTAGCATATATTGTGAAACTTTTTTAACGCTTTGTTGTGTCCTATTGTAGCTAGGTCTTCTGGTAGTAGTCTAATTTTAAACTATAATGTTTATTTATGTATTATTTATACACAATTCTACTGCCTTTTTTACTTTGTATCTTCTATATCTTCTGTTACAAATGAAATAAAGACCTTAATTAAAAAATTTAAAAAATATATATATTTTAAAAAATCGGCAGTACCGAATCCCAACTCGATTAAGCACTTTTACTCCTTCTCTCTGTTTATTCATTCAAAGTATCATCAGTAGTAGTCGTAGCTTTAGAGAGACTTAATTGTCCTCTTTCATTCTCATGAGAATTTTTTTTGGTTTGTTTGTTTGTATGAGGTGGACAATTCAGAGGGGTCTTATCGCTTGGTCTATAAGGAGATCTCCCACCCTCCTCGACGTCTTCTTCTTCTTCTTAGGAGCATCTTATCAGGGAAGCCAATAATGGATGGTTCTAATATGAGGGAGGATTAATTACGTGGTGACTTAATGGATGTTGAGAGAGAGAGAGAAAAAGAAAGAATGTCTGATTCATTTACAGCATTCTCAATTAGAAACTGCGATGCTTACTATCCATTACTTATCATAATATACTTAAAAGTCTATTATCGCATTGTTGGTCGAATATTATTTTGAAAGTAGTATGTAATATACTACTTTTTACTGTCTAGTAATATTTTTTTAATATTAGTTGTTACTTCTCAAATATTATACAACTTTATATTAGATATTACTTTTTTGAGCATTCCGAAAGAATAAGTAAAGGCAATTCAAACAGGATTTGTAAAAACCCTCACCAAACCTAGTTTGCATTTTTATGTTCACTGGGTGACGTCACATATATTCACACTCATTAATTTTCATCAAAAATGCCTGTCGAATATTTTTTTTCACGAAAGTAATATGTAACTAGGATATTACATATTAGTTATTACTTGAAAGTTATAGCTAATATGTTTGTTCTCTCTAATTAGTCGCAGTAATATAACTAAGTAATATTAACTCGCACGCGCGTCATGGAACAACACTGATTATCGGGCTTATTGAATACACAACAATTTATATTCTTATTACTCATTTTTATATATTTCACAGTTCATGGAATATATACATAACCAAGTATAAAAAGTATACATTTAGATGCTAATGTGTAATCAAATACATATTTAACTTTATGCTTTAAATTTTTAGCATCTTAGCTGAACAAACTTAAAAATATATCACAATTAAAGCATATAAAACTAAAAATGACAAAAGTAAATGAAAAAAACCAGAAAATTATAAAAGTCTATTTGTAGTTTCTAAAAAAATTAAAATCTTTTTTATGGGGTCATTATGAAACAGGGACCGGGAAGTATCGGATTTCATCGGCGGCTAGTGTCCACAAATCACCAAAACGGAAGGAATTTTGAGGTCCAAAGCAGCATACTCGCCGCAGCAGAAAGAAACTAGAGGCATATATATACTCCGAGGTGCAAACCTCTGCCGGCACGGGTCCTTATGAGCCTTCCGAGGTGGATTTTTCACGACTGGGGCGGCGTAGAGGGACGGGGGAGAATTCCCCTCGACGGAAATTCCGAGAGGAAGACGCTCCTGGCACCTGATGTCACAGCACAAACAGTTTGCAGAGTAGGTAACTTGAAATATTTATTAGTATTTAGCTCATTTTGCATCTTAATTCTGCACTCAGAGATGCCAAAATTTAATCACTTGTTCCCTTTGACATTTCCAACAACTCCACATAGTTTCATCCGATCCGTTTCGTACTTTTTGAGTTATCCTGTTGACAAACAAACCAACACAACTAAACAAACAAACAAACCAACCAACGCCAGTGAAAACAATACCTCCTTCGGCGGAGGTAAATATTGACCTCAGCTCGTGAAGCATTCAACTTTTTTGATAAGAAGTACTATGTAGAAGACTCACAATGGAGCCTAGGACTCATAAGACTTTATTGCATCGAGTGTAAATGCATTTTAAAATATGGCTATTGGTTATGTTCCTAGAAACTTTATCCGGTATCTAACGGTAGAAGTATAACTATATGTAAAATAGGACATTGTGAAGGAATGGCCAAGAAAAGTTAGCTTAGAAGAAATGTCCCTAGAAAAAGGAACAGGAAGAAATGACTCAGATAGAAAAGGAAAAGGATGAATGTAGGAGGAAAAATGGTCCAAATCAATCTTTGCTTCATATAAAATAACAGCAAACGAGGAAATCATATATTTATAATTGCAAAATAAAATATTTTTTACATTGATTATTACAATTAATATGGAAAAAGGTCTTTGATCAATATTTGCTGTATTCACTTGGCTATCAAGGCATTTGAGCCATTTTATCCATGAGTCATCATTTTATATTTTCTATCTTGGGTCATTCCTTCCTGGCCCATTTCTTATGGACATCATACAATTGATTGGAATAAACAGTTAATATTGATACACAGTCGTTATTGCAAGGCAAATAATTATTTAATAGAAGAATAAACTATGTTTTGTGTGTATTTCGTCTTGTACTAAAGAACATTTATTTAAGGTTCAAATCCTCGAATATGAGGGGTTTTAATTTTGGTTCGAAGAGATGCTTATTATTCTAACTATGTATATTCTAGCTTATCATTTTGGGTTTAAAGTGTCTATTAAGTTATGTATTGGAAAAGATTTTAAAAATACAAACTTTCAGTTTTAAATTATAATTTAATATTAATCGAATCAACTCCTTTGTTTTTGAGGGTGTCTTAATATAACATATTTTTCATATATGAAAATATTCATTTTATCCCTTAGACACATTACCAGCTGTAAAATTCTTGGCCAATCAAATCAGCAAAACAAAAAAGGTATATTTATTATAACATAATCCTTTCAAAAGAGACTTAAGTAATACTCATCCTTGAGAAACTAATATCTGCATTGGCTCTTATGTAAACTGCATATAAGGAAAAAATAGTCATGTTTTGAGTGAAATAACTCACCTCAATATGGTCCAAACTTTTTATAATTTCAAATTGAGTAATTATTAAAATTATATTATTATTTGGACCTAAATATATATGTTATATTCCATTCAAATACATGCTTATCCATGCCGTATTTTGACTATTTTTTTCCGTATTTCATTTTTCTATATCGTCCATATTTCCTTACATATTCCTCCCCTAAAATGGTTTTTCTTCTAAGATACCTTAAAAATCTATAATATATAAATATAACTAACTACCCTGCAATTATATTTTTTTTTGCCAATAGCCACCTGCAAACATTTATTTGTCTTATAAAACAGAATATAATCTAAAGTTGTCGTTGATTTGTGTTAGTAGTAGTTATTTGGCTTACTATTTATTGTTTATTTTGAAGGTTAAAACAAACATTAAAATTAGCTAAAATATTGGAGTTCATAAAATTGATGTAAAGATCATATTTTTTTTCAGTGACTGCTAAAATGTTAAGGGCTTCTTTAAATAAAATTTATATTTCTCTCTCACTCCCAGAGAAAAGCACAGTAATGACGTCAGCAAAGGCTTCAGCCTTCAACTCTGTTTGTCCTAAATCTATACCCCATATTTTTTGTTGTGTTATAGTAGTAGTAGCTATTTGGCTTGGGGAGACCGGGGACAGTTGCACCAGGGGACAGTTGCAACAGGGTCCTTTTGTCCAATCAGGAACAAGCTAGAGTGATGACACTCACACTGCACATGCTCAGTAAAGTTCCCTCCATTGCAGAGAAAAGGAGTACTACTAAAGCACTACTTCTGGAGTTA
>CP045890.1:31967679-31993893 GCA_013387185.1 Caligus rogercresseyi
TAGTAGTAGCTATTTGGCTTAGGGGAGACCGGGGACAGTTGCACCAGGGGACAGTTGCAACAGGGTCCTTTTGTCCAATCAGGAACAAGCTAGAGTGATGACACTCACACTGCACATGCTCAGTAGAGTTCCCTTCATTGCAGAAGAAAAAAGAGTATTACTAAAGCACTACTTCTGGAGTTATTTAAAAACAACTGTTTTTGAGGAAGAAAGTATTTTTTCTTGAGTTTTGTTTTTGTAATAGTTTTGTCACTGTTTTTGTGATTAAGTTAAAACTTACCTGGCTGAGACAAGTTACATGTTGACTTTAAGCTAATACAGTTACCATGAATCAAGATCACCTTGTTTAGCTAGCTAGCTAGGTTTTATCATGACTGACCGTTCGGGGACAGTGCAACAACTGTTGCAACTGTCCCCTTACAATACTGTATTTATTTATCTATAAATGGTCTCTTTTCAGTATGCCCAGGGTGAGAAAGAGGATCACAGAGAGAGGGGTTCCCACTCCATATTTTGGAGAGGGCTTCTAACATTGTCAGGGATATTTCATGTTAATATTTACATGAAGACTTTTTAAGCTAGCCAGATATGTTAGTGTGGTAGATAAATACACAGTAACTTATGATAGAATACATTTTTTAAATAATAAACATTTAATTAGCACTGGAAATACCTATTTAACTAACAATTGCAACCGTCCCCGGGCATGGGGTCAGTTGCACCATCTGATCCTTACATTCAAATGCAAATTGTAAGGAAGTACTTTATGTAATGATATTTTAACGTTTTTGACTATTAGCAGGCACATGTAAGTTTATTGTATTAAAATTGGTTTGTCTAAACCAAATCATCTCTGAGTGATAAGCCAAATGCAAAAAGTGTTGCAACTGTCCCCGGTCTCCCCTACTACTTATTTTTTTGCAAGGGTTAAAGCAATGATATTAATGAATCCTTCATTCATACAGGTTCATACCTCCGTCCCCTTTCATGGCAGTGGAATGTGATAGGCCATTTTAATATCCATAAATGAAGTCAATTCACTCCCATGAAGCCATTTAAGGGTTCTGTTATATGTAGCATGTCAATTTAAATGAGGCTTGAATACACCCTTCTTTTTGTTAAAAGGAGCATTTAAGTGATCATGGAATCCCGCGAAATTCAAATATATACTATATTAATTGCATTTTTATCATTATTTGGATAAAATGCTTACATTATGCTTAAGTTTCATGTTTTAAATTAAATATCCATTCGTCATGTTTGGACGCATCATATTGGACGCATCAATACGTTTATCTGTCTTTATCTATCATACAAGAGACCAAATCGTAGTTCAAACCCACCATACTCATGTTTTTGTTATAAAAATACTATTATTTGGTGGAAAAAACTGCGACATTCAAATCTTTATTTATTCTTAATCTATTATATTATCATTATAATCGTTATTTGGACAAAATGATGTATTTTAAAGTTATTAAATTTAGGTTTACTATATATATTAACGATTAAATAAGCATTTATAAGTATTTAAATATATATTTATATATCCTACATATATATTGTGTTCCAAGTCTCTTTTGCAGCAATCTATGCCTAAGGGATGAGCCCTCCTGGTAAATTCCAATATGAGGCTTTGTCTTCAATGACAAATCATCCTTTAGGGCAGTGGTGCCATGGTGACGGCCCGACATTCGGCCCGTTACGTCAATGGTTGAGAACTGTTTTTATAAATAAATGATACCAGGATACAATATCAAAAAAATTAAATCTACATTTGTTTTTTGTTTAGTGCTTGGTTTTGCCAGACCAAAATGTACCGGTAATTAGCCCCCCCCCCCCTCCGAGGTCCCACTTGAAAACAATCTGGCCCTCTGACCGATGTCACCCTGGCATACCTCTTTTAAGGGGTTTAGACCTTTCAATGCTCCAACATTACCTATGAATTTCTTAAAGGGACTCTTCCAGCTAATTTTGTTTGTTGTTTATTTTAACCATGATGATAAATACGCTGTAAACGTAATGATGCAACGATCAAAAGAAATAAAACATGGGGGGGGGGGGGGGGGGACAATACTAATTATAGGAAGAGGCATACATAAATCAATAATTCCTGACCTACATAACGCGGGAAATTTCAAAAATATTATGACATTTGTACATCCATTCAATAATATATAAATAAAACTTGTGAAATACTTGCTTTTAAAAGGTATTTCCTTTCTTTAGTGATACAAAAGAAGAAGTCATTAGAGGAGAAGAGTATACGTCTCACGTAATACTACTTGGTATCTATTTAAATTGGCATAGATCCCCATTTTTTTTTGAAGAGGCACTCAACACGCGAGTAAAAGGGGGCAAAGAGCTTGTGTTTTAACCCTGAATACACACACACACACTTATAATATACTTTAAATGTCTTCTTCTCTTCATTATGCGTGGCGGAAGAAGAGATTTAAGAATGCTTAACTCACCGGATATAATACTAAGACTCGAATGAATGACTTTTCAGGACAGCTTTTATAGTTGTTATTATTATATATAGTATACCTTCTTAACTCACTCTTGCAACACTATAAAAATGACGGAGATGGCTCCATTTATATATATATATATTATTATTCGGTAAAAATCCACACTGTGATCTTTTTCTTAATTTGTGTGAATATCAAATCAGAGCTAAGGATTTCATTCCTGCAAAACACTAAGCCGATTTCCTACTGGACCTTAAACCCTGCTGCCATTTACGAATCCTTTTTCAATATATATCTCTTAAATGGACTCTTCCAATATACAAACCTATTAAATTAATAAAGCAGCTCCTTACGCTCAGGGAGAGCAAACCGTAGATTTGTTTTTATCATATATGACGACAAAAATGATCCTTTTGAAGGTGATAAAACGTAGAATATTTTTTTAAGTTTGCAAGAAACACCATAAAGTCATCATTTAGTAAAATGAGTCTATCTACGTTTTAATACTATTGATTAAGTATATAAACCTTCTACGTCTTGTAAGCCTTTTAAATTTGAATACGATTGTCCCATTAGCATATTTAGTCGTCATTAGTCTAGATTCATAATGCCTATGTGTCTTTTTATCATTATATATATATATATAATGAAATGATCATACAAAATAAATTCAATGAGATCCAGACAAATTACGACCAATAATTACACTCCTCATAACTTACAGTATACAAATTTATAAGACATAATTTTAATCGAATGATCGATTTTAACAAATATTTGCACTGCCAACATACTATACTGCATATTTGCAATAAAAAACAGGATTTGTTTACAAAAAAGTTAATTACGAAAAGAAAATGAAAAAGACGGATTATTATATTACGTGTGAGATTGAATGGACAACTTTTAAAAATGAAAAATGTTCACAGTTATGATGAAGTAAGTATGTACTTCCTGATACGTTCCTCAGTAGATCCTTATACTCTGTTTCTCGAAGGCCAATATTTATTTAGATAAAGGACAGTGTCAAGTTATATATATTTTAAAGAGACTGAGGGACTCACCCCTAAGTTGCTTGATGATAAGACATCTTACTTTATCTCTGACGTCATGTTAATTAATAACAAATATGTAATGCCATCTGCTTTTACTTTATCTGGGCCCGAGGATGCGTGTGTGCTCAAACCTGGGTCACCCCACAGAGTGCCCTCCATTATAAGACATTAAAACCCTAGGATTTGTCACGGAAACCACTTTCCCTATAAATTCATAATACCTATACAGAGAAAGAAAGAGTTGTTGATGATCTTTTAAAGTGTTGAACTCCCTAAAGAACAACAGCACGGTTGACAGTACATACTGCGCAGCAGCAGAAGCAGTACAAGAGAGGGGTGGAAAAGGAAATCTGTCTAGATGGTTATCAGACAAAAGGTGTCGAATTGTGTGAAATTATGACATCAGTTTAATTATGTTTTGATTGCTCTTGGCTTTGAGGGTTGTTGTTGTTGTTTGTTGTGGTCTCTTTGTATGTATGTATATACACACACAAGCAGAGAGCCGCTTTTAATGAGAATAACTAACTAACTAGCTAACTGCTCCCTATCTTCAAGAAGAAGGAAACGTCTAAAGTTATCTGCTTGTTATTATTATATTTATATTAGAAATCTTTTTCTTGTTAATTAAAAGGAGTAAATAAAGCCAGGACAACAAACACACATATTTCTCGTCGTGTACAAGAGAAGAAACAGCTACTACTACATACTACTACTAAGTATGTAGGAGAGTTAAAGAGGAGGAGATCTTATCAGTCTTATTTCTGTCTCTCTTTTGCTTGGAAGAGGAGCAAAAAGGGAAATCCGTGAATAACAACAACCCGAATATAAGTATACTCAGTCGAAACTAATCGCATTTTGAGGTGTTGATGCTTCCAGAGAGAGGGACAGATGGGCACCCTCTGAGACGCTCAGTGATTAAATCAGTTTATTCCCTTCCGCTTTCATGGATCTATCTCCCCCTACATACAACCATTGAAAGGTCTCTCTCTCTCTCTCTTTTGACACGTTCCTTCGCTTATGAATGCCAATTTGTATCTTATATGTATGTATAGTTCTGTGTTCAACTAACATACAACACATATATATATATATTCACTCACTTAACATAAAAGAGTCTCCTTTAAGAGGGAATTATTTTATCTATTTGAAGAAGAAGAGGAAGCAGAGAGGGGGGGGGGGGAGGAAAATCAAATTTCCCGGGCGCTTTTTAAACATATGAGGCTTCAATCAATTACGCGAGATGGCGCTTGTTTTACGGGAAATTCAAACAGGAGGAGATATATCTTCATGCAATGAGTCAAAGACTCATTCTCTGCGGTAGAGTAAATATATAAATTGATTTATATTATAAAAAATACCTTATTGTTTTAATGAAAACCATATTTACTCGTTTATACCCCTTACTCCAAATAATAATAATAATGTAGTAGGCTGATTGTGTTACTCTGAAACATATAAATGGTACATATTATGGTTGGTATGTTCTTTGTTTAAGGGGCAAAGTAGTATACGAAGTGGATAAATTGCATTAAAGTATATCATTATTCTTTTATTTTGTTCCTATACGAGTCGGAATTGTTTGGTTATGATAATGGTTTTTCACCATACAATTTAAGAATGTTGTTTGAGCAGCAAGGCTTTATTACAGACCTAAGCATTTTAATTAAAACTTTATTAGATGGATAATCATTCAAAAAATAAATGGGCAAATCAAGTACATTAATGATTTAGTATTCGGCGGCGACTGGGTCTATATTGGGACTTTCGTTTCCAAGGAAACTCTGGTATAAGGAGTTTTTATGCATCGAGAGCAAAATAATATTGAATAAAAAGGGATTGATGATCCAGTATGTGAAAATATGTGCTAACAAGACTTTGAGAGTTACAGTCTTTCAAATTTATTCATGGTCGAAATTTGATATTCCTGATGGCTGGTCGTATAATCAATAAAAATAGAGACAAGAAAATCCTAGTTTGCTGCAACGAAAAAATGATAATATCTATGTAACCACAATAATATTTATGTGGACAAAGACACTAAGAAACGCTTATCTAGTTTTAAGGATTTAAATTCCCGACCGGAAGTTGTATACATGTAAAACTGGAAACATCAAGCATACATTAAGGAACATTCAACAGAAACTTTACCTCTTGCGTCACCGTAAATAAATTGAATATAATCGCATCCATGCAGATATGACTTAACATTATAGAATAATTTCTTTTATTGCAAATTATTTTCATACTTACAAATAAATAAGTACCGGGAAATTGTTTTCAAAACTCATGAGATGCCATGATTGTTCATTAAAAGTATAAAGGGAACCCAAGAGATTAGTCTCATGGTTATTGCAACAATACTGTTTAATGAAATTAATGTGTTTTATGTTTAAAATAAAATATTTTTTTTTGTTTATTAGCCGCAAAATATATAATTAGGATGGGTATGCTCAACCCACATAGAATATAGAGTGCAACTTTGAGTAACGTTGTATTTGCTATTGTCGCCAGTAAAAAAAAGACCGACAACATATATATATATACATATATATAATATATAGTCTCCTTCTTTTTTTTGCCTATATGGTTCGACAGAATTGCATCCGACTGGATATAAATATCACTCTTTTTATTTGTTTATCTCTCTGAAAAAATGACAACAATAACAAATTCGACGTTATTCACTGCTACTTTATATTTTACTTCGACACTTATGTATACTCTCTACAGGCCAAAGACTTGAACTCATTTTTTGCAGCCGAATCCAGCTCTCATTCGCCGTTTTTAAATTGTTTTTTTTTGGATGGATTTTTTTTCTCCATCTACGACTTAAAATGAAGTAGAATATACATGTGAGAGATATGGCAAAGCTCAAATAAAAATCCATTGATGCAATGATGAATGAGTAGAGGAAAAGTAGGGCATTCTTAACCCATCTCATTGCATAAGTAGAAATAGTAGTAGACATCATGGTTGAACAGGAAATCTATATGAGAGTAAGTAGAGAAGACTGTGTGCTTCAAGAACCATATTCTTCTCTTCCTCTTTATTACTCTTCTTCTCTCTCTCTCTCTAATAAATAACAAAGCCCATCACATATTAACAAGATATCTGCTTTTTCAACAAGACTTAAGAATATAATATAAAAGAACATACATCACTGACCTATAAAATAACTGGATACTGAGAAGAAACATACTTGATGACGTCATTATATACTTAAAATGGCTGCCACGCTAAGTAAACAATAAACAGTATAAACTACTATGGAATAGAATAAATGAAAAATCCAAGAATAAATATCGTTGATATTAGGCCTTGTTGAATCTTTAGAAAAATACTTGGATGTTTATTTCATTTCATTGTGTCACTGTTTGTTTTTCTAATTATTTCATATATCTTATCTATAGGCATTTAGACTTTAACTGTTGAAAGCAGAGATATACATAATTTCTTCCTTATCTTTTTTGTTTCATCAGTTGCTGACTTCGACATTGCTTTTTCATCCTCCTCCAGTCTATTGTGTATCCAGTTATTATATAGACAAAATGTAATTTTATATTGCTAAAATTTATATAACTGTTATGGTTGCTTTATAATTAATTTTAATTTTTTTATGTTAAGGCGGGTTCAACTCTCAATATTGGGGCGCAGGTTCGAATACTCCCGAGAGGGGATGGGCAACTTTGGTCTACCTCTTTGATAAGATCCTAGGTTCGATAGACTAATTATAATGCTATAATGCTATTTATATCCACTCGGAAGCTACAATTCTATCGAACCAACTAGGCACCAAAAAAAATATAGCTGTTATATTAGTATATACTTTTATGGCTATAATTCTTATTTACATAGCTGCTGTGTATACTTTTACAGATAACGTACTTATTCATTTGCTTGATACTATATCTGATATTCTTAGTTGATTGGCAAAAATATTATATCACGCTGAATGATTCTCAAAACCAATGTTTTATTCATAAAATGCTTATTTTTTGTGTTATTTCAAGAGTAAAATAATTGTTGCAAGGGATAAAGTGCTCTTAAAATTGTAGAAAATATTTATTTTATTAATGAAATTCTTATGTTATAGGTCTAAGATACAGCATTTATTGTTATAAAATATTATTGCAATGGATAAAGTGCTTATAAGGTTCCAGAAAACACCTATTTAATTAATTAAATGCTTATGTTATAGGGCTATTAGGCATATTATATAGCTAAATTTAAATAACTTAAAATACTTATTCATATAACTAAAATGTATCTTTGGACATTTTTTTTTTGTAATGAAGTAACTATTTTTTTGGAAATTGAAGTGATATTTTGGATCACCCCATTGATAGTTTTTTTAAAGTGGACATTAAAAATGGTAAAGGCTTGAAACATATAAATTCCCTGGATCCCTATCACGTCATATCCGTTCTCCACATTTAAATCCTTTTAAATATGAGATAGTAGTAAGCTTAGGTTTCACGTATATGGACATAGTTTTTCAAGACTTTGGGTCCTATTTACCCACGAAAAACAATAATGATGCGCTTTAATCTATTTGCCGTATGTACAAGTAGTATTAATAAATGAACATAGAAGTGAGCACAAACTATCATTCAAATCAGATACATACATAGACATTCAATATAAGCTTATGCTATGCATTGAATACTAGACTACCTGAAAGTGCATTTAATATCGGACAATAAGAGACGGTAAATGAAAATATATATATATAGCCTTCCATTTCCTACAAAATCCAAATACATATATACTTTATATAAGATTAGAATATATTAAATTTCAATAATCTCTAAGAAATTATAACAAACTATGTATTTAATTATCCTTTGTTATAAACTGTCCGATATTAAATACATATGAAGAAGTCACAGAGCAGATATATAAATAAATTTCTCTCTCTTTCTAATCTACCGTACCGGATATCGATCGATACTGTAGATATATAATAAAATCTTCCGAATACCGATATCGATCGGTAGAAGGTATATATCGAATATCGAACCGGCGGTAGATTTTTCTACCGAATCCCAGCTCTGCTAATAATATATACGATTTGCATAATTAGTAACCAATTATCACCAATCAAATTGAGCGCCATTCCAAATCTCATGTTACTACTCCTAGGCCTTGATGTTTTTAACTCTCTCAAGAAGACCTGTTAGTTTGACGTAGCTTAAATTGTAAAAGTATACACTTAAGACCCTGTATGTCCAAAGTATCTTTGAATGATGAAGAATGGTGATCAAATACATAAGAGAAAATGCCTCCTCGCTTTATAGAAAAATAAACCTCTTTGTTCTCAATTATGTGTGTGTGTGTGTAGGAGGAGGAGGGGATTCTAACCTCCCCTCTTAGACTCTCTCTCTCTCTCTATCTTCTTGGAAGCCCCCCAATCAAGGACGACGACTCGTTTCTTTCTCCGGCTCCCTTGAGAGAACAAAACAAAAATATAATAATAAAAAGCCTCCCTCATACAAGCAAAAAAAAAGAGGATTCTTTCCGTAGAGAAAGCTCCATGTTCTTTCTACACTTTCTCAAAGACCTAATTCATATCATGCACACATACATATACATACATATTTAGGTACATGGCGAAGAGCCACTACATATATGCTATATTGTACATACATATGGAGAGAGAGAGAAAAAAAAAAGAGATTTCCCTACTTTGTTTTACCTAAAGAGGGCTTCTACATAATTGTGGGCGTTTGACTTTAAACGGAGAGGGGAATTTTCCCCGTTTGGCGTACTGAAAAAGAGCAGGATATATATATATATATATATATATATATATATATATATATATATATATATATTATATAATATGGCAAAAAAAAGTAAGGTTGATTATTTCTTAAACTAGTTCAACAATTATATAAAGATTCTTAGAACTATCAGACGATTTAATTATAAAGTGATTGGGTGTATTTGAAAGTTTCAGCATGAATTATAAGGCCACTGGATTAAAGAAGGTCACTTACCGCATCAGATAAATTTCAATATTTTGGATTTTTTTTTTCAAATAGTGGAGAAAAAAGTAAACAAACTTTGTATTTAGCAGCACCTCTCTATATTATCTGGCTCCGGAAATATAAAGGCACAACGGATATGGATTGCTGCTCTCTAGGAGGAAAACTTCCCGGTGCCCATGATTGTTAAAAAAAGAAGGCTGATAGAGACGCCTTGTTTACACGGCCAAGGCCTTTTTAGCAAGCGGGGAAGGTCTGAAGAGGAAGACTGGAGCTGGTGGGCATAATAAGAAGCTGGATGAACCCACTCTGATGCATCAAAAATTAAAGTGACTCTGATCTTTTTTAATCCAGTGGCATTATAATTCATGTGGAAACTTTCAAATGCATACTATAACTTTATAATTAAATTGTCTGATAATTCTAAGAATCTCTATATAATTGTTGAACTAGTTACAGAAATACTCAACCTTACTTTTTTGCCATAACTAAAAATCAAAGTCGAATCTGACCTTACCTGGGTGGCTAACAAAAGGTCGGATAAAAAATGGCAGATTTACATTTGAAAAACAGTTTCCTTATGCACAATAAATTTAAAAATAATATTACTGTGGTTCCAATCGTTTAGGCTACATTTATAAATATTGAGCTTTAGGTTATTTGCACACGATTTGCACGTACATCCTGTATTTGTATGGATGATAGTAGTTTGGTTAATTTAAAAAAGGGTCAGGGCCAACGTTACCCGACGTTCCGTATAAATAAAAGCAATTACATGAATCTATTGTTTTAGCCATACCTAATTTGAGTATGTTGTTTAGTTCAAAAATGTTTAAATCTGATTTTTACTCTCATATTATCAAAGATATTGATTATTTATTGCCCTTTTGAAACTTAGTCGGAAGTCATTTAATTGATACAATCTAAATGCAGAGTAAACAATACTCATTATATTTATTATGGGCATTACAAAAAATAAAGTTAAACTATATAATTTTTCTTGCTACTTACTTTGCATGAAGTACACAATACTACATTTATAATTCAATAAGATTTAGGTTTCTGAATATAGTTAGTATTAATAAAAGTGGTGATCTAATTGTTTAAATAATGATTATTAACCAAGTTTATTTATTTATGACATGCTGTAAATATATGAATACATCCTATATATATATATACATATTTATATATAAATATAATATAATAGGTGTAGTAAAAAGAAATCCATCATTTTTGTATTAAATTGAAGATTTTATTTAGCGTAATTAGAATGATTCGATTTAGGTCAAATATGCACCGTTTTATTCGATAACTTGTTGCCATTTTGAAGGTTATTTCATAATACTTCTCTCATAGAAACCCTCGTCCCTGTTGGCAAAAAATTTGACAGTCACAAGTTTCTCTTGAGGCGAATTTTTCACCACCAAAATCATTTGCCATAGACAGGAACAGACAGTAATCACTTGGTGCCAGGTCCGGACTATAAGGTGGATGTATAAGGTATCTTCATTTGTAGTGTTTGTTATGGGATATAAATATTGTTTTGAACTCAAAATTGCTTATCTTTAAAAGACATTGCTTTATTATTTATAGCGCATGGTAATATATGAAGAGTCCTTAGGTTTTTTGCTTGTTTGTTTGAGAGTAGGATCCAAGAATACGAATTGAAGTCGAGTCTTGGATCCAAGACATAATCGAATACACGAGATTATTAGCCCATTCCCTAGAACACACAAACACTTTAATCAAGTTGTCGCCAAAAGTAGCCAAACAGGTATCCAATGTCTCCTTAGATTTATGGTTTATTGAATTCTATATTATGGGCACATTAACAGCTTATAACACTTATAAGCCAATAATAATAAAAAAAAATTATGTATTTTGGCATAGTTTTGGGACTATCGATTTTTAATCGGTATTCTGGTAGATCAGTAGATTTGTTCTACTTATACTGATCATTTTAGACACTTAAGACTAACAGGTACACTTAGTACAGCCTTCAATCAGTAGATTTGAATATATTTGCCAATCTACCCATAACGATTGGACACAAAATGTTACCGACTACTCATACAAGCGGTAGAGTTTTTTATTATTATTCAACAGTCCATAAAATAATATACAAGCACAAATAAGTAAATGTATATAAAATGATGTTAATGCATAAAAACATAATTAAACATTTTAGCATAACTTTTTTATTTTCCTATACCTATGGTTCGATAGAATTGCACCAGACTGGATATAATTAAGCGTTATGGCATTAAAATTAGTATCTCGAACCAAGGATCTTATCATTGACGTAGACCAAAAATGACCATCCCCTCTCGGGAACCTGCGCCCCCAACATTAAGAGTTGAACACGCCTTAATACGCACGGCTATCGAGCTCCCTTTTATTCATATTGTTTTTGATTATATGGTTCGATAGAATTGCGTCCGATAGGATATAGATAAGCATTACAGCATTAAAATTAGTCACTCGAACCTAGGATCTTATCACTGAGGTATCCCAAAAATGACCATCCCCTCTCGGGATTCGAACCTGCGCCCCTAACATTGAGAGTTGAACAGGCCTTAACAAGCACGAGCTCCCTCGCACGGCTCTCGAGCTTAAAATTAAAATTTTCGCTACCGAATCCCAGCTTTACATTTTTGAGAAATTAATATCCATCATTTTACTATCAGAACTTCAAACTACTTGGAAGTCACGTATATACTAAAGAATAGTTATCATTCCTTTTGGATATCTATTAATATCTATGTCTCCATAGAAGTAAACAATCCCTTTGTAAACGTTCTCAAGGGTTTTCTTGTCATCCAAATAAAATAGGAAGCTCTTGAAGAGAATGAAAAAAAGGAGTTGACTACTATAGAGAGATATGGAGTGTGTGTGTCAACTTCTTCCATTGTGTTGTTGCTGTTGGAACTCCTTGACAGAGCCCCCCTCAAATTCTTGGTTTAATTGGATACAAGGAAAGAAAGGGGAATGATTTTATTACCTTTTGAAGACGAAAAAAAAATGTTGAGAAATAATCATAATAACAGTAATGATAGTAGAACTCTTGTAGATTGCCCAGAATCTCCCTTATGTTGTAAAGGAAAGAGAGAGAAAATGTATGTTTATTATGAGCGTAGCTATACATGCAGTGGTTTCCCTTGTGCAATAATATGATTATGGCGGAGGTCAAATTATTTATCATTATCGTTTATCGCTAAGATTGACAAAGTTTATCATTTATTTGCTTGTCCCCAAAAATGAGGAACTAAAAAACAAATAGAAGATAAAAGTTATTGCGGAAACAACTGTTCATATATATATATATCCCGGTCACGGCTGTTTTTTAGCGTCCCGACCCGGCCCGGTGTCCCGGTTTTTATACACCGGGCCGGGACATCATATTTTGTTCGTTTGTCATTAAAAAATTTTTTTTTAGAAAGGAATTTTTCGAAATACTCTTTTCTAAAAAAACGTCGTTACTTTTTTTGGAAACTAAAAAAAAAAAGTGTCGTCCTTTTTTTGGAAATTCTTCTCTAAAAAAACGTTGTCACTCTTTTTGGAATTTCTTGTCTAAAAAAAGTCATCATTTCTTTTTCTAAAAAAAGTCATTACTTTTTTTCCTTTAAAAAAAACAACGTCGTCACTTATTTGGGAAATTCTTTTATAAAAAAATGTCACCACTTCATTTTTATTGAGTCCCGACCCGTTTTGGCCCGGCCCAGCTTCAAAAATTTAAGTCCCGGCCTGGGTCCCGGCGAAAAAAAGGTGTCCCGGTCGTTTCCTGATATATATATATATGTATATATATATACATCAGGAACCGACCGGGTACCCGGCCTGGGTTCCGACTCTTTTTTAAGTCCCGGCCTGGCCCGGTGTCTAAAAATCACCGGGCCGGGACTTTAATATTTTTGTTCGTGTCCCGGTCGTTTCCTGATATATATATATATATATATATATTAGGGCTGTTCTTATTTTTCAAATGTTTGAAATGTTAGCAACATTGTGGATTTTCTGTTTCTTGGTGATAAAAGAAGACGACATACAAAGTTTGAACAAAATCGGTCAACATTACGAGGTCGCGCAACGAGGTCAAAGTTTTAAAAATTTAGTAAAAATATTGTTTTCCGCAAATTTCTTGAAAGTGGTGGACGTTACAGACTTCAACAATAATTATAGTTGAAGGAAATCTAATTTACTACCATACGTATGTTTGATGTTTTTTAATAAAACAAAGTTTTCAGTAAAAACAAAGAAAAAATGACGCATATAATGGATTATAAATGCGTCAGAGACAAAGTAAAATTTTGAGAGGATACCTTGACGCAAATCTAAGAAACACATTATTATTTATTTTTTTCATAATCGATTTCTTATAGGTTAATACTGGCTCTGAATCATATGATGTAAACTCAGATTGTACTGAATTCTGAATTGATAGAATGCAACCAAGGTCATTTTTGGATTTATCATTCAAAGGTTTACTAAACTTAAAAATACTATTTTACTCTGAAGCGAACAAGTCATCTTCTACAGGCGAGTGAAGTTAATTGATACAAAAAAGCTATGAAATATGCTATCATTACACACTCCATTTTTTCTTTTTTTACTGAAAACTTGTTTTATTAAAAAACATCAAATATACGTCTGGTAGTAAATTAGATTTCCTTTAATTAATAATTATTATTGAAGTCTGTAACGTCCACCATTTTGAAGAAATTTGCGGGAAAACTATATTTTTACTAAATTTTTAAAACTTTGACCTCGTTGCGCGACCTCGTAATGTTGACCGATTTTGTTCAAACTTTGTATGTCGTCTCTTTTATCACCAAGAAACAGAAAATCACAAAGTCGCTAACATTTCAAACATTTGAAAAATAAGAACAACCCTAATATATATATATATATACATCAGGAACCGACCGGGTACCGGCCTGGGTTCCGGCTGTTTTTTAAGTCCCGGCCTGGCCCGGTGTCTAAAAATCACCTGGCCGGGACTTTAATATTTTGTTCGTGTCCCGGTCGTTTCCTGTATATATATATATTGAAAGATTATAAAATGTTTGCAACAGGAACTAAGGAAGAGTGGTAAATACAGGACGATTAGATGTTCGTTGGTTGTTGCCAATATATTAGCAAGTCATTATGGTAATTCTTAACAATAACCATCTACATATTCAATTATTTTTTTTCTCTTCCATGCCTCATAAACAGAGTGATGATCGATTTATCGTCATGGATGATAAAAAACGCCCCTGATAAATATCTTTCACAATTACAAAAATATCACAACCTTGGTAAAAATGTTAAAATGTAATCCGTTATTATGGATAATTATAGGGTTAAGGGACTTTATTGGCTCTAAATTGCTATGGTAAAAACTGCACCCTTGATAATAATAACAAATGTTGTCTTTGGAGACGGGCCTGATTTAAAGTTAAACAATTATTATTAGCAGTTACGGACCAAATTTTGCAATAAAATATTTAATATCCTAGTCCCTTCTGCACATTAATAAATGGATTAAAGCTTTCCTTGCATCCTCACCGAAGAGTAAACAAAATTATATTCTCTTGTTTCATAGCACCAAGAATGAAATATCTCATTAACAACAAAGTCATTGTTCCGTTATGTGTGGAATTGTTTGTAATTACAATAAACAAGGAAAAAACCGACCCTACTGGTTTATAAGATCAAACATAAGATCCATGATTTATTTGAAGGATCCGGCCCGCCTTAGATATTATGGTTCCGACATTCCGATCCGTTTACCCGATATTGTTTTTGTTACAAGAATCGGAACCTCAATTCTGACTCACACAAAAAATTTATCTTTTACTTGAATTAATATTGGCTGGCTGGCTTATATGGACCAAAATAAAGACACATAGTACAAATTTAAACAGCCTTAAAAATTAAAGGATTTGCTAACCTAAGTATTTTAAAATTTCATTGGGCTTAAATATCAAGGTTTGACCAAAAAATGTAGAAAAACTCCTGGCAGAGAACAAAGTTACCTTCAAGCATATTTTTTCTAAGATGAAGAATTCAGCCTCTTCTGAACACCGTATTGGACAGGTTCAGTATACAGACTGAGAGGAATCGATGAGATTCGGACAACAAAATCTGGAATCGAAATCCCTTCCGACTGTTATCATTGTATGTTAATATACGCATAATATATTTGTTTAATGTATCATAGTGACAAGTTGTGCCAAGAGAATATGATTTACATGAGCACTTATATAATGAAATATTTACTATTTAATATATTAAAAGGATCTGAAGAACGTTCTCACAAACTCAGTAAAATTTTTGTCAGTTGACCACTTTTATTTCCTTTATTTTGGTATGTACGTCATATTGGACATCAATGATGATGTAACAAAAATATTCATTCCTGCATGCATTTCCAAGACTTCATTTATTTCATTATAGTAATAGGCCATAATGAAATAATATATTGAAAGGATTCGTAAATATTATGGATGGAGGCCCATGAAAAAAGACATTTTTTAAAGAATGATGTCCACAAATCCACCAATGGAATATGCCGTATTTCGTAATACTTTTTACCCTCCTTTTCTTTGGGCCAATAGCATTTTAGAATGCAGTTCCAGTTTGGCATCTATATTTATCAATGAATCCTAGTCAAACGTTGAATATGTCAAATATATTTATTTAGCTCATTGTTTAAATCGTATTAGTGGCTTTTTAAATGATATAATTGTGCCATCAGTCTGTGTGACTTTAGATATAATTTTAAACTATAATGCTTATTTATATATTTTATATGTATGTAGTATCTCTTTCTCCATAAAGTCTATATAAAGTATTAAACATAACATAAATATACTACTAAAGACAAAATGATATGAATGACTTCAAAAAGGAGCACAATCGTCCCTCTCAAGCGTCTGGGCCTATTTAGAAAAGATTACTCTGATAGATCAATCTTCCCTTAAGTGGGCGTTTTTATATATTCGTTTATGAGCTTAGAGAGTCTGCTTAGGTATAGAAGCGTCGTTGTTATAGTTAAAATACTCAGCGTAGGCAGACAGTCACCACCTCATGACATACATACTTTTCCATATACGTATCTTTAGAAAGAAGCCTTAATTAAAGTGATGACTGAGGGAATAATGAATAATAGAGTTTTTCTGGGATTCATTAAAGAGAGTCTTTAGATGTTTGGATAATGAAGGAATGATGATGACGTCGTCCATAACAAGGACTTGAAAAGGCAAATTGCTTCAAAATACTACTAGCTTTCATGGATATAGTTGAGTCCATGGACTTATATAACAAATTGACACCAGCAGACAATAAATGTTCTGTTTAATTAAAACATAGAGGAAATCCATAAATGACAAAATTCTGAGGTTCTGTGAGGATATATATTTAATTTATAATGTATTTTTTATATACTCTCCATTAAATATGACTTTAATACATGTAGTTAGTGTCTAGTTATTCTGGCATACTCTCTAATAAACAAAATATCACTAAGATGGCCGTCGATTGCTATGCAAATATGTATAATCCTCATTCTTCCCAGGACTTTATTGTATTGTGTATTTAGTTATATAGATGGGCTGTCATACGACATAAATTATATATCATTTTTAATCAAACTAAGATAAGAGCGCATTTTAGAATCCATACCGGTTAATACAAATAACCAAGGAAGCATAGTGCACACTAAATGTTGATTGAAGGGTAACTTTATGTCATCGTCATTTTGTTCCTTGAGAACATATTTTGCTTCGCGTATTTTATTATTTTTTAATTAATAATAATACAAGGTAATATTTTAATAGGATATTCAAAGGATTCACAATGACAAGGATTGATGAGGGCCGTGAGACATTCAATGTTCTTAAGGAGTATATCATTAATTCTAGGTAGATGCTTACACATCAAAGGCTATGAAGGGGAAATTGATACATTATTATTATTTCAAAATTTAAATGTTTTAACATTATTATATTTCACGCTCCGTTTATTTAGAGCCTTTAAGATCCCATAGGATTTCCCTAATCAAAAAACACCCGTGTAAATAATATTTACACCCAAATGAAATTTAAATACTTTTAAAGTGCGGGGTATGCCTGAAGACAATAGAAGACAGTACCTAATACGCGCTAGATTATGCGCCCCTTTTAGTATCATTATAGAAAAAAAGAAATAAAAATGAATTGCCTCAAGGTTGCGCGATTCAAAGCTATACTTTCTTCCGAATCAATAAGCTCTTTTTTTCTTTTCTTTACCCAGCAGCATTCCCTTTAGCATTCCCATTTAAATACTTAATGATTTTTAATTGGCCTGTCATTCTTGACGTCATTTTCAAGGTCTTGTATTATTATTATTATTTTCGTTGCAAAAATATGTAATTACTACTTTTGAAATGATTGCACGAAGAGCAATTATGATCATTATGAATATTATTATTATTATAAGAAAGACTGACAAATTGAATATGGTTCTTGTAGTTTGTATGGAAGTGAATTTCATTTAATTCGTATTTTACCACTAATATATACAACAACAAAAAAACACACTTTTAATAGGTTATACTGCCAAGATGACGGATCTGTTAATATACACTGAAGAATATGGCAAATATATCAAAGCATTTATTTACAGCTGCATTACACATCACACTGCCAGTGGTTTAGCCCAGAACGAACCCTTCTGCCATAACATGAGATATCATGATCTGATGTCAAGATGGTTTCTATGAATGTAAGGAACTTTATGCAGAAAATACTCTCTAATGAAATTCGTACATTTAACCTATGGCAAAGTATTTTTAGCGATACTGTATTTATTTGTGCCACTGGTGGCGCCCGGAGATTTTGTCCCCCTGTTCAAGACCGCTTACTTTCCTGTATGAATAAATTATATTGTATGAAATGGGTTCACAATCTTTTGTTTTTGTTGAAAAAGTAGTAAATCTGTAAAAGTTTTTATTAATATTAAGGAGTAGAACATTCAAAAGGGAGAGAGGATTTTTCAATCAGAACAAAGAAGCAGGAGAAATACAAAAAAAAATGTTAATATGATTTGAAACAGATGTTGGTAGTTGGAGAAAGGGGGATTCCGAATAATTTGAGCGGCGGATCCTCCTCACATGACTTTAATCATTGGTTTATTTGTCCTTGGCCTTGAGTTGATTGGCAAAGGCAAACTTGGCAGCCTTTTCTTGGAGTTTGGCAAACTTGTTTTCATACTTGGAGACCTTCTTGAGGGTCGGCTTGATGAACTTGCCCTTCATGTCCGAGACGCTCATGTTCAACTCGTTGATTTGGAGATCCCGCAGAATGACTTCCCGCTGAAGGAAGAACATCTCTCCCTCAAGATTGTACCATTTGTCGAAGTAAGCCTTGACAGTGGCGCGGAGCTCATCCTCACTGACGTTTTCGATGTCCTTCTGGATCCGCAGCGCTCGTTGATGATTCTCTCGCGCTCAGCTGCCTTGCGCTCTTGTTCCTTCTTGAGCTCTTCGGCGGCCTTCTTACGGAGAAGGGTTCGGAGTTTCTTCTTCCTCTCCGGGGTCATAAATCCCTTCTTCTTGCCATGCTGTTGCTTTAAAGGAGTCGCTAAAGAGGAAACAAGAAAAGAAATACTCTCCTGGAGAGAACAAAGAAGAAAAAAAGAAGGAAATGGAATTAATATGTAATCCTCATTCTTGTTATTAAAAAAACCCTCTCCTTACCCAAACGTGAACGAGAGGAGTTCGAAACTGACTATGAATATGAGCAGAGATTCTTTAAGTTACTACTGAGTCAATTTGGATGTCATCCAGATGGGGTTACACACATACACACAAGATTACATTTGACGACATCACGACCCCTTAAACTTTCCTCTTAGGCTGCAGGGTCATCCCCACAAACACAGGGCAAGGCAACTTATTTTGTATCCCCAGCCCAAAGAGAGAGAGAAAGAAAGGTCGAAGCCGACTTTCCCTGCAAATTTATATATGTATCTATAATATGTGTTAGTTTGTATGTTTTCACCTTTCACTCCTTACCTTTTCAACTTCTTTTTTAAAAATTCTCTCCTCACGAACTAGAAAAAAGTCTTAATAATAAATGCAAAATAGAGTATTTATGTACAAATAATAATAATAATATTCTTGGCCCGAAACTCTCTGTCTCTCATAATATCCTTCCCCACTTTTTATTAGTATGAATGAAAGATTCGTCATGGCAAGAGCATGATGATGACAAAGGGTGGTGGTATGAAGTGGTTGTTTTTATTATCATAGCTCATGTTTATTAAATTATTTATAACAAACTTATCATAGTAATGATTATTATTATTATTATTTCTATCACTTTATTAGAAGAGGAAGGGGCCCAGTAAATAGGGGCACGTGCATTCATGATGATGCCACAGTGCATGCCTCCTGTCGTTCCCGCATCTTGAGCTCTTGGCAAAACATTTTTCCAGGAGCTTATAGCCTGTGCGCGGCCGATTGCTTAGACTGAATCGTATGGATGTACGAAGGGATACATCCTCGTAGTCCTCACTCACAACCCCGGAGTCATCTATCCCGTTCCCCAAGAACTGAAGGTCATTGTGATCTGCATCAATTAGATTGTCTTCTTTGGTTTCTTACTGGGGGCGCTGCCGAGTGCAAGGCCCATCTCGTTGATTTTCCGTGAGAGGAGAACTCTCCGCCCCTTTGACCTGAGGGGGCATGTAAGGCAGCATACTCCATGATGAAGGCCTCAAGGACAAAGGCCGTGTAAATGTTGAGTATGACGGAGACGCAAACGAGTTGAAGGATAAGAAGTAGAGGCGGGTCCACTTGGACTTGAGGACGAGAGTGTAGCCTTCACTGAGGACGTGCCACTGGTTCACGACCATGAGCTCGAATAGGACAACAAAAGAAGAGACCACATTGTTAAAATTATTGGCGCAGTAATGGTTCCTGTAAAAGGCGGAGTCTTTGAGAAGTTCGTTGCCGCAGTAGGAAATTGATCCATTGGTGTAGTCATCGCTCTGAATGGCGCCACCAAAAAGTTCCATGCCAATAAGAGCATAGAAATAGTAGAAAATCATGAGGATCCCTCCGTACGTGGAGAGACTCGGCACGATATATAGAATAGTGTTAACACAGTCTTGAATCGATTGATTGAGTGAAATATTTTAAAAAGTCGAAGGACGCGTAGGGCCAGGAGGACGTCCAGGCTAATGGCGGACTCCTGGAACTCGTTCATGATTTCTTGGGCCACAGAGATCACCAAAGCAGATCCACAACAATGAGATCGAATAATTCCAAAGTTTTTCATAAAGAGCCTAGGACCAAATGTGTAGAGCTTTAAAAGTATTTCCAGGGTGAAGAGAATGAGGAAGTACCACTCCGCCCCATCCAGATCAAAAGCGATAAAAAATGCATTCACAATGATGATGAGATCAAAGACATAGCGGAACCAAATGTTCCGGACCACGTTCTTGACAAAGTCGGAAACCGCTGAGGTATAGAACCAGGGAAATCGTCTTTCTAAAAATGTGAGCTGGCCATTAAATCGGTGTAGGGGATGTGGATCAGGTCGTCAAGCTGTATGAATTCCTTGAAGTCTATTCGACGATCTCCATTCGTATCCAGAATGAACCATAGGGCCTCATAGTACCTAGGGGAAAAGTGAATAATCGTTAGTCACAGGCGGTTTTTTTATTAATATGACAACGGCATGAAACAGTCTGCAGAGCTGTACTGACTGTTGAGAGTCGCATGCACCCCTAAAATATTGATGACAATCTAACATGAATCATACGAAACATTTAAACAAAAATTGAATATGGCCTTTAAAAAACTCAGCCACATCCATCATGCTTTTTATCCATCATTAAAATGCAAAAAGACAAATTAAAAGGCAATTAATATTGGAATAATTATCATACTTGGGACTCTGTCCTGGGAATGTAGTTTGTAGTAGAGAAACAAAGTCATCATGAGTGAGATATCGATTCCCACCGCTCTTGTTCTCATCCAGGTCGTCTCCTACGGAGATCAATTGGAATATCTCAATGAGCAAATCCACTTTGGTTTGATAAAAGTCAGTGATTTCGTTCCGGAGATTCCGCTTGTAGTTGTTGTAAATGACGGCGAGAACAACATTCATGAAGACATAAAGGGTGAGAACAATGTAGGTCACGAAGAAAATGACGTACCAGGAGGAGTAATCATAGGCAGGCATCATGATGTCTGGGTTATTAGCCGAAGTAACGAGGACATACATGTCCCATAGAGTATCGAAGTAGTTGCGAAAGTAAGGGGATCCATTGGCCTTCACTGAGCGTGAAAAGTAAGATAATAAGAAGGATATTTAATGATAAATTAAAGGGAATGCTATCTAAATAAGTCATTCAAAACTTATATGTATATAAAAATATTTTATATCAAATGGTTTCTATATGTAATTATAATTGTTACAAAAACCCTCTATGTTGGGGGCGCAGGTTCGAATCTCGAGAGGGGATGGCCATTTTTGGTCTACCTCATTGATAAGATCCTAGGTTCTATAGACTGATTTTAATACAATAATGCTTATTTATATCCTGTCAGATGCAATTTTATCGAACCATTTAGGCAAAAAAAAACACCTTTTTATAGACAATACAAAACTCAATGTGTTCATCCTCAATGTTAAGGGCGCAGGTTCGCTTCCCGAGAGGAAAAGAGTTGATAAACCTCATTGATAGGATGTTAGGTTTGATTGAATATATTTAATGTTATGATGCTTATTTAAATCATCACAGATAAAACAACTCAATCGAACCATTTAGGCAAATAATGTAATTAGACAATAATTTGTTTTAGACACATCTGCACCTAAATCTTTTTTTTAAAGAAATAGTTATATGTAATCTAGCTATCAAAATCAGTTGACACAGAGTTGGTGAAAATGATAAAGTATGATTATCACATATGTTTTCATCATATAAATATTCTCTAATAAGTCTAGCATATTTTTAGTGAAGAAGAGAGTATTTATTTTTCTTCTTTTATGTACAAAAAACAATATGGCAATGTTGTTCATATTTCCCTCCCTTTTTTCAGCGCGCATTTTAAAATTGAGAAAGTAAATGTAGTAGTAGTCTTAAGCCTTGCTTATAACTATACAAAGAAATGAGAAAATATGTAAAATCCACTCAATGTTTTTGCTTAACCCAAGTTCCTATGTTAAACAAACTATGTAGTTTTTAGTTTTTATAAAACCACAGTTCTCATTACAATTTGTCTAGATAGAGCGTTATACATATATATCATTTTGGGTTCAAAGGATATTTTTCTAAAATGGGACTCGGTAGAAAAAATCTACCACTGGTATCAGAGTTGTCGGTAGCAAATTGTGTTTAGTCGCTATCAATAGTATATTTATAAGAAAATGCCGTCTGTGAGCGGTATCGATATTCGGTAGATTCTGAAGGAAAAAAAAATCAATTTGCATTGCAATATATTTTTGATAAAAAGTTCTACTACTACGATTGACAAAAATCATGTAATAAAAATGTCAAAATCATGTAAAACCATGTAAAAATCTACCACCAGATCTACCGTCTACTGATTATCAATTGGTAGTCACAACTCTGATATTTTTATTCTATGCCACTTATAAAAATGGCGCCCTAAGCTATAATTGGATACAAAAAGACTCTTGAGGCAAAGTATCTGCTTAATCAGTATGAAAGATTGGTTTACCTAGTTTCTTTTGACAAAACAGCTTATACCCCATGAGCGTAAAGATAGCAATGCTCAACATGAGAAGCACAAGCACTCTAAGGATCTCTGGGAGCGTTCGCCGTATGTTCCGGAAGGCCTGTCGTATCTGTCGTCCCTCCGGGAAATTGACAAAGAACAGAGGTCGAAGGGGTCGAGAGAACCGTACTCCCTTTCCATTCATCCCTGCGTAAATCAGGATGTCCAGGACATTAAGAAAAATAAGACACGCCACGCTGATGTGCTTCCGATCCTTCCAGAAGTCTTGACTTCAATTAATTAGATCAATAAAGAGAGGCCAAGAGATAAGTAATAATAAGAAAAAGGAATGACAAATACAATAAAGGGGCAGGAACCATAGACGATTGAATCGAATCTGATGAGGAGGGACGAATCCCCCTCCTTTTTTGTTTGAGTAGACTAACAAAGTTGTTAATAACAATGGAAGCAATAACCAAGTGGTTTCTGCTTTTCTATTTCTTTTTATGGTGAGGTTATAAATAAAGGAAATAAGGAGGGGGGATATAGAGGGGAGGGATCTTTTCTAATGGAATCATTGAGTGACTGAGTGACTTTATCTCTTGGAGTTGTTCCTTCACGGATATGAGTAGTAGCATTAGGGGGAACATTATGTATGTGTATATGTAAATGGAGATGATCCCTCTTCCTTATCCACCAAATTGAATTTGTAACTACTACTCTTTTTGAAGCTCTTATTATTTTCAAATGTCACCATTTGACCTCTGGATCAAAATAACCTGCATTCCTCCTATAAACACCATAAGTCAAACAGCTTGATTGCAGGCATTGCAGGCTCTTTGGCATTGTGTGGGTTTATTTAACGTGACCTCAGAGAGGGGAGAATAGTATTGCTGCTGACCAATGACGTAGTCTGAGTGGGTGAGGCACTGACTTCATCAGTCAAATTTACGATCCTGGAGACAGTCATAGAGATATAAAGATAAAGAGAGCTGATTCCCTTCAATAGCAGAGAAACATCGTCGTTAAGCTATATTTTTGTGTCCAATAAAAACAAAGTAAATTGTACTACGACATCGTAAGCTGATCATAGAAATAGATTCTATCTCTATGATCAGCTTACGATGACGTAGTACAATTTACTTTGTTTATTTTGAACACAAAAATACAGATGAACGACGATGTTTCTCTGCTATTGAAGGGAATCAGCTCTCTATATCTTTATATCTCTATGGAGACAGTGTGCTCAATCCTGGACTAGTAAATCTGACTGATGATCTATCAATACGTCACTATTGCTAACGTTGCTCTAAGGTGAATAGTTATTTTGATCAAACAATAGTATAATTGAATGACAGACAATTATAATAACTGGATGTGCTCAATAAACGAAGGGAAGAAAAATACTTTGATGTGAGCCAGTTCATTTACGACAAAATATATTCTTAAAGAGAAGAACGTTTTTCTATTCATAAGATAAAATTGTTTTTACTCACTGGAGCAGCCATTTTATGTTGACTTGCGTCCCTAAAGAACTCTTCCAGCTAAATGGTTTTCATTGTGAGTGTCCAGTGAATTCGATACTGAATGACTCATAGAGAATATAGAGTGCTGAAAATACGTATGGTAGCGCTGAATATCGGAGGGTATTTGTTAACTCTACATTGTTGGGAAGGATTCAGCGATTGAGAGAACATAAGAAAGAGTGTGACTTTAATACGTTATACTTCTCCATGAAATTGGGAGTTCAATAATGTCGCATCAATTTCCATAGTTCATGATACAAAAGTATGAAATATCACGCGCTCTTCCTCTCTTTCTGTCACTGTCTTTCCACCATCAATGAAGAGCCTAGCAATGATCCTGATATTCAGCCCTAATATACGTTACTTTGGCAATCTATATTATCTATGAAGTGACTATTTGTTCACTCACTCAGGGCAACGACAACAGTAATATTTGCTATACTCGCACTCCACGATAAATAGGTTGACACGGTTCATAAGGAAAGTACTGAAGAAATAATCATTATGACTTGGCTTGTAAACGGGACATGAAATTGTTCACTGTGTTCACTGGAACGTGCGTTCGACTGAATATGACATTTGTATCGATTTGTTTAAGTATTATTAGGTTAATTGTTCAAGCTATGGACTCAAATATTTTATTATATCACTTTCACTCAGAGGCTTTAATTGTGGTAACTTGCTCAATACCAAATCAATAAGGACCTGTTTAAAATGTTTTGGAACAATTGCTAACTCCAATGCATAGGAGGATGAAGTGAACTGTATTGATTTTTTCTCCAAAAAAATGTTTTTAAATCAATTGAAATATACGCTGATCTAAACGTCAAAATAGCGGAACGCTTACAGGTCTTATAACCTTATAACTAAAGTAAAAATTGACTTTTTTCCTGTCCTGGCATTACCAAATACTGCAAGTTTTTTTTTTTGTTGGTATTTGACCGTAGGCAGGTTGTTGGAGAGATTCATTCCTCTATGGTTCCTATGGGGACCTCGAGGACTAAAAGTCACTTCGTGAAAGAGTCTAAATGTGTAGAATAGGAGACAGAGCGTCTCGGGTAGGACCGTGATCCAGTAAGGGAGTCCAATCCCAGGGAGACCCCATGGGTCTTCTACGAGAACGAGCCCAATGTGAAGGAGCACTGCGAGGTATGTGGCGAATCGAAACTCCCGTCGCTTGAATAGGGTGTGTAGCTGCGTTGCTTGGAGGGGCAGAAGGGTATGTGTGTCCGGATACGACGTCGTCCAAGAGAACGGATGCCCGAGAGAACCGTCCCTCTGATGCTCTTCCTCCGGGATCATCTCACATTCCTTGGTTTGATGTTGTTGTGATGATGATGATGGGAAGGAAGGGAGGGAGGAGGAGGAATACAGGTAGAGAAATCTGACAGGAATAATATAATTCCAGCATAGGCCAAGGGGGCCCTTCTACCTATGATGTTGCAGTCTCTCTCT
>CP045890.1:31993993-32004159 GCA_013387185.1 Caligus rogercresseyi
AAAAGTATTAAGCCAAGCAACTCCCTTAAGCATTTCATTTAAATTTGGATTCAATTCACCAAACCTACGGGTCCTAGGTACAAAGCTTTAATGTAAAGTAGCGCATCGGGGCAGGTAGCTCGGAAGATTTTCATTGAGTCCCTTTTGTCTTTTGCATTGCAGAAGTCAGATTTAAAAAATATCACGTCCTACGGGTTGTTTTCGATTTCATTTATCACATCCATTTAAATAATTGCATACTATTTTTAACTATTTTATCAACGATAATTAAAATTTTAGGTATTAGGCAAGTGCAATTTAAAACTTTTGAGTTTACTTCAATGTTTCTATACATAATCTAGGAGGTGAGGTTTCATGTGGAGTATCGAGCGCATGAGTTCCACGGAGCAATAAAAATAATAGAACGACAATGTTATTTAAAACAATTGTGTAAGTCTACGTCATTAATACGTCACATACGTACTTTATATACCCCAAAATTCCTACGTATTTAGGAATAGCTGCATCAACATCAACGCCTCTAGCGGATAAATAAAAGAATCGAAGCTAAGAAATAATCAAAACTAAAACAAAAAGCTCTTGAAGCGCCACTTTCCTTTAAAGCTTATCTAGGTACATGGTATGCTGGCATGCAGTTCTACAATAATATATTTTTCTTTTAACTTTTAATACAAAAAAAAGTGCATGAAAATGAATAACTATAAAAATAATTCTATGGAAACATGCATGACTTAATACTCTTTCCTTCACATTAACCCCCTACTCTCAATCTTGTTCATAATATGTTCAATAGAAGAAACAAGGACAATGTGATGAAAGGGTGTCCTTCTTGGGCATGTTTAAAGACGAACAAACTCCATTTTCAGTATCAGAACTGGATTCGGCAACGCTGGGGATTCGGTAGGTTTTATTATAGTTCTACGAATATCGGTCGGTGCGGAGATAAGAAAGAAAGAAAATTTATTTATATATCTGCTTTGTGAATCCTTCATATGCATTTAGTATCGGACAGTTTACATCAAAAGACAATTAAGTACATAATTTGTTATATATTTTTTTAGAGATTATTGAAATTTATTCATGTTATTTTTATATAGGTAATCGGATTTTGAAGGAAATAGAAGGCAGAGGCAAACAAATTATTTCTTTAACTGTCTTTTGTTAGTGGTGCCCGATATTAAATGCCCTTTCAGCTCCAGAGTGTTTATTTATTTTGCAAAGTTGAACTTCTTCACATCAGGTAACAACGCTTACAGTTCTAAACACCGATTTACATTCGCAGCTCTGATATTAATTATTATAGATGTACAACTAACTAGGATAAATAGTCATGAAAAGGAAGTTTAACCAGAGTGAATGACAGAAAGAGAATACAATACATCGGTTATGAAAAACAATGTTGAGCTTTTAATTAAAACCTCCTGTGTATTTGATGTTGATCAGCATATTTTATTTTCGTTGGTTGGACATTCCCCGTGAATAACGGATCAATAAATATTATGCCAGAGATGAGGCAACCTTGCTATCATACGATATATTAACACGGGTAGAGAAAAAGTTGTTCTCGCGAACTCAATAATGAACATGTTTTTTATTCATTTGGCATCACTGTTTTCTTTCTCTTTCAGTCCGATAGTTATGATCGATTTATAGGCATATAGAAAACAATATAAATATTCTGTTGTTCTTGAGCGTAAGGAGCTCCTTTTTTAAATCTATAAAAATATATATTATATTTCGTTCGAAGCCAACTTGAATTATGGATAAAAGGCTGGTTGATGCCATATAAAATAAGGTATAAATAAGATGTTAAATGGGAATATCACAAAATATGTATTTCAGCTCCAGAGTTTTTTTTGTCAAGTTCAACTTCTTCACACCAGGTAACAACGCTTCCAGTTCTAAATACCGATTATACTTTGACAATTTATTTAAATGTATTGCAGAGTTTTATATTTATGATTGAATTTATTATGTATATATTTACTCAATAAAAGAAAATCTTAAAATTGTTGATTGCTATATGTATTTGAATTTAATGTAGGAATTTATGCCTACAAAATATATGAGGACAATTGAGTTGCAACAGGATCGTCATAATAAACAACCCAGCTCTCGATGACCAACGTTTTATATTGAACGTAGAAGAACATAAGTTTATGCAATATCATGTTCTACGTTCTGTATGAAACGTTGGTCGTCGAGGGCTGGGCTGTTTTGGGTTTTCAGCTATTATAATAATTATCCTGGAGTGAAATGATGTTTTATTACACTATAATAATAGTATAGTTGTTGTATATTTCATTTGGACATTGTTTTTCTATATGGTTCCACCCACATGGTCGGTGATTGACACTGATTACCCTCTCTCTCCCTCTCTCTCATCCCCTTTTCCTTCCTTCTTTCATCCTCCTTCCCTCTTTTCTCTCTCTTTTACTTGAGTATAGCTTACTTTATCACTATGGACTTTTAAAGTGAATAAAGGAGTCTCTGGAAAAGGTGCTAATTCTTAAATAGTGCCGAAAAAATCTACCGTTTCTGTATCGGTAATCGGTATATACCTTCTACCGTTGCTATCGGTATTCGGTAGATATTATTATATATCTACAGTATCGATCGATATTCGGTACGGTAGATAAAAAATAGAGAGAAATTTGTTTATGTATCTGCTCTGTGACTTCTTCAAATGCATTTATTATCGGACAATTTATAACCAAAGGACAATTAAGTACTTAATTCGTTATAATTTATTAGATTTGAAATTTAGTACATACTATACTTGGATTTTGTAGGAAATGGAAGGCTATAGATTTTTTTTGTTACTGTCTCTTATTGTCTGATATTAATGTACTTTCAGTACTCCAGTATTCAATGCATAGCATGTGCTTATACTAAATGTATATTTATGTATCTGCTCTATAATACTATAAGTTGCAGTTGTTTATTTATTTTTGCAAAGTTCAAGTTCTTCACACAAGGGAGCGCTTCCACTTGTACCTTAATACTAGAAGAAAAAAAACCCGTAAGTTTCATTCAAATATTTGTTCATTTTTTATGAAACATATATACTCACTTTTTTTCCAAATATCAACTTACGATGACGTCGTACAAATTACTTTGTTTATGTTGGGCATAGCGACAGTTGAACGACACTTCTCTGCTATTGAATGGAATAAGCTATTCATATCTTTATGTCACTATGTGAATGTCACAAAAGTCATACTTTTAAATATACCGTACCCATTGTCCATCGGTACGATATTTGGTATTTTCTACCGAATATCGTATAATTGGTTCAGTATTTGAAATCTACCGTCGTAGAACAGAATACCAATTTACATTCGATAGTCGCAGCTCTGGGAATAGAAGAAGTTCATTTAAAGAATTCGACAATAAATACATGGATGTTGGTGCATGAGGAAAAGACAAAAAGTATTTTTAGGATGACTTTCTTCTTTCTGAATTATGTTCAATCATCAACAGCCGTGAGTGACGTCATACTTTGGAGCATAATGCCAACGGCTTTTTTAATATTCCCTCTTCTTTTCCCATTTCAAAACGTTCGCCGTCTTTATGGATTAGCCAATCATAAAATATTACCCTTTTCCAAGAGAATATAAATATTTATATTCTCCTTGCCCTTTTCTTTGTATGTTCTCTCCGGGTTAAAGACAAAAAAGGAGAGATCAATTGTCAATAATGAATAAACAAGCTGGTCCTTTACACGAGGAATTACATTAATATTATTATTATTAGTAGTAGTAATGTTATGACACGTGCAGCTTTGATCACGTTTGTAAGTTATAAAAGACAGCTATGAATGAACTTGGGGGTGAGTAGCCCTTCTACTAGTATAACCTCCAATACTAATCATAAATCAACCCCCAATAATCAAAGGGAGATACCCCAAACGATGGCTGAACGCATCCAGAGAATGAATTACACGATTTCTTTAAATATTTGAATACGTATATACTAAGAGTACATGTTTTTAACGTTTACTTCCATTTCTGTAGAAATAGTATAATTATTCGTGCATTAGTTGGTTGGCTCATCCTCAAGATCTTGAGGGAATTCATCAACATAAATATAAAGCACATACAAGACGTGCATATTACTTTACTTCTGTTTAGCTTTGAATATTCGCAGGACTCTTATCAAGATAATGAACATGGCAATCGCTCTCTTAAGCTGTAAAAGGCTATTCACGGAGGGCCTAAAACATAGAATATCTCGTCTAGGAAAGAGTGATCAGAGGTAGCTCGATATCCTGCCCCAAGACTCAATACTCCCAAGACATGGATTATGTAACTGGAAGTTTGATGAAGAACATGAAAAAATCTTTATATCCTGAGAATGCCAAGAAATTTATAGAATGTGTTAACCTTTAGTTTTTATGCTTTTCATTGCTTCTATTATATATTTATATATTGTTTGCCTTTGTATTTACAATATATAGATAATGCAAAATGTTTATTTTGTATAATAGTTATATCCTCTAGTACAGTGGTTCCCAACTGGATTCGGCTCGTGGACCCCTAACGGTCTTCGGGCACTTTCCGTGGACCCCGCCTCAATTTTGTCAAAAACGCGAATTTCAATTTCAATGCGAGACATCTGCAAAAAATAGCGTTCCGTTCAATGCTTTGGCGTTCAGCGTTCCGTTAGTGTTCAGTGCCGACGTTTTTTTTAGAAAAGAATCTCCAGAAAAAGTGAGACGTTTTTTTTAGAAAAGAATTTCCAAAAAAAGTGAGGCCTTTTTTTAGAAAAGAAATATAGAAAAAAATTATCATTACACGTGGACCCCGGCCAGGCCTTCGTGGACCCCCAAGGGGTCCACTGGACCACTGTTGGGAAACAAGGCTCTAGTACTTAGTTATATGTAACTTTTGAATGCATTTATATATTACGTATTACACGCTATTTCAATAAAGTAATAAAAAGAGCAAATATATTTAACTTCATTATTATCATTAACTTGTCATAAGCCTATAAAAATTATATGTTTAATTATAGTATTGGAGTAGTGATTCAATAGCTAACAGACTGGCAAATAATATAATTATTATAAGACATTCATTATTTCACTTTGGGAATATTGGAATACTATTCGTTAGTGAAATGGATGGTGCCAAAAGTGACGGGATGTCTAATTTAAGCGTGACAACTTCTGTATTATTATTATTAATATTGCTTGTTTCAAGGAATGACGTTCGAGAAAGAGGTGCCAAAGTGTTCATCCTTACGAATGAACCTTTCTGCGACTAAATTGAAAAATTATGACTAACTGATTACTTGTAAGAGCCTCCTTGATTATTGATGTAAAAATGGTTGGAGAGGCAAGCAATCCAAAGGTATTGCAGACCCTACTGACATAGCTGATAGTAGTTATTCTAAAGCTTAGGGCTTGCAATAATGGTGATCTTGAGTTATTGGAGGGAGATACCTTATTTTTATTCAACTTTATTTTATGAAATGCTAATTTTATGTTATACATATATATATCAGACTTGTTGATTTATTGTTTCATTAGTTGTTGTTCGCGAACAATGAACGACAAAGTTTTTGGCGAACAATAGGGAAAATTCCTTATTGTTCGTCGTTCGTTTTTGGCGCCAAAAAAAGACAAAGATTTTTAATTTTCATGGGATAAATTTCCTTCTAAAAAAAAACGTCATCACTTTATTTCAGAAATTTCTTTCTAAAAAAGCGTCGTCAATTTTTTTTAGAATGGAGAACGACAAACAAAGATGAACCACGAACGATTCAATTTAAAATTAACGATGAACGACAAACGACGAACAATAACTTTTGGCGAACGACAAAGGAACGACGAGCGACAATTTTTAGCGAACGTCAACAAGTCTGATATATATATATATGTCAGACTATTTATTTACTGAACCGATACCTCCAATTAATTAAATATATTTTGTATCTTTTGGTCATTGATCTGGACTTATTTATCGCAGAATAGTCCATGTAGTACAATGATTGGATATTTGTTTTGTTTATTTCTCGGTCCTCATATCCCTTTCATCTAGATCTAGTAGTATTCTAACCAGGATTTGTACAGGATTTTCCTACACATATTTGGTCGTCTTACAAAAAAACTAGTTTCTAACTAAATATCATTTTTTGTTGATCAAGTGGTACTCACATCCACTGTATGCATATAAAAAATATTTCTATAAAAACCTATGTTTCCTTTGAAGGTCAACATGAAAGAAGACCTTAAGAGGCTTAAGCTCATTGTCCTCTTTCTCAAAATAGGCATGCGTCCAGGGGATTTAGCACTTGCTGTCAAGCGGAAGAAGATTTTTTTAGAGTTGATAAGGAAACCAAAATGCCAAAAAATAAAAAAATATTAACAAAGGAACTGCTTCTTGACCTCAAATACCAATAGGTTAAAGCAATTATGTCGTTTAATGAAGGAGTCATGAACTTTTTATTATTATTTTATTAATCAGTTCAAACAAAAAGCAGTAACATATTATAACACTCTGAAAATAGGCATCATCTATTTATTAGTATCTGTATTATCAAATATTATAAGATAGAGAAAATAAAGAGCTACAGCAATATATGGTAGAGATGAATATCGAGGTATTTGTTAGTTTTCTATTGTTATGTAAAGACAGCTTCAGAAAGATCTAAAGTGAGAGAGCGAAGGTATTTTTTACAGTTAATTAGGGAGAGTGATAGGACATCATCTCGCCCCCATATATATATATATATATATATATATATATATATATCAGACTTGTTGACGTTCGCAGGAAAATTGTCGTTTGTTTCCCGTTTGCCAAAAGTTATCGTTCATCGTTATATTTTAATTGAATCGTTAGTCGTTGATCGTTCGTTCGTCATTCTGAAAATGATTGACGACGTTTTTTAAATAAATTTTTCCTTGCCTTGAAAAAAATGAAAAGACATTTTTTATTTATTTATTTTCTATACTAAGGTCGTTATTTCAATTGTAACAGGAGAACACAGTAAAAGGGACAGTATAATTATGTATAAAAAAATACATAAGTAAACATTATAGTTTAAAATTAGACTACCTACCAAAAGACCTAGCTACAATATGGACATAACAATGCCTCAAAAAAGTTTCACCATATATATACTAAATTTACAAGTTCCAAGACATAATATAAAATAACATTGAAACAAAAAACAACAATAATTTTCATAGTTTTGTTTTTAATTTTCCCATGAAGATACAAAAACGAACGACGAACGATAGGAATTTTGATGTCGTTCGTCAAATAATTGATCGTTCATCGTTCGTGAACGGCAATAAATGAACGATAAATCAACAAGTCTGATATATATATACCTTTATATATTATATATATATAGGCCTGAGGCCCTGAACGTGATCGGTACAAAGAGAAGGAGCGGCGATAGAAACAAAAAGTTGACGTTCGTTGCTGGTGAGGAGTGAATATCAATTCAGAGCTTATAATTTCATCCTTCAAACCACAATATTAACCTATTTATCCAAGTTATTAACAAATCCTTTGAACAGCTCTCCAATATCACCTATAAATATAATAAAACAACTTTTATACTAAGAGAAATGTTTATTTTGTTTCACCACTATAAATGGCCCATACATTGACTATACGACAATAATAAAATTATTTACCAAAATAAAAGGTACTGTTTATTGATAAGTTAGCTAGAACGTTCGTAATGGTATCCTTATACATATTCTTTTGGTTGTAGGTGGAAATAAAATGTTGAGCTATTCCAGTGAGAAAGAAGGTTGTCAACATACTTTGTCTACATAATTCTTAAGTGTTGAATACTCATAATAATAATTATAATACTAACGAAAGCTACATTAAAAAGTATTACTTTGTTTCTGAATATATAATATGACAGTTCCAATAGAATTATTCATTAGCAAAATAAACACACACACATCGTTAGTTTCTCATGAGATTAAAGAAAAGTTGTAAATTGACACAAAATATATATACATATTTTGTACATCATACATATATAAATATATATATATAGGTACAAGCACCCCACACTATAAGGATCCCCTTTAGGGAAACTAAAAAAGAATGAAAAAAGTGAACATCCCCAGGGAATCACAAAGATATTAAAGTTTCATAACATTTGAACATACTTCCTTCCCTTTACACTGGAATAATATTTCCTTCGTGTTAAGTTGTCAAATTAGATAATAAAGAATCTGAATGTCTTTATATAATATATATATATATATATATATATATATATATATATATATATATATATATATATATATATATAATATAATAAAAAAAATATATATATACAGTCAAATTCGCCTAAGTCGAAATTGCATAAGTCGAAAAGTCGCCCAACTCGAATATAATCAAAAGTCCCATTTTTTCTCCATTGACATGTGTGTAATAAAAATCGTACAAGTCGATTTTTGAAAGTCGGTATTTGCCTAAGTCGAACAGATATTTTGAAAGTAACACAAACATAAACAAGAGAATACTTCGCATAAGTCGAAGAGGGCGCTCATTTTCCAGAACAAGCCGCATGCACTGCGCCTACCGTCACACTGTGTATTATTCGACTTAGCAATCAAAATTTGTGACTCGAATTTCGCCTAAGTCAATTGTTTTTGCACAGTCCCGAGAGAATCGACTTAGGCGAAGTTGACTGTATATATATAATATATATATATATTATATATATATATATATATATATATATATATATATATATATATATATATATATATGTACTTGTTATAAGGCGGTAATTCAAGTATTTTATACAGAGTTAACTGCTATCTTGTAGCATGTATTTACTGTGACGTCAAAGGTGAAATAGGTTATTCTTAGAGATAGAGAAAAGTTTTTTTAACATGATGGTTGAAAAGAAAAGAATTGGGAATTTCAAAAAGAAGTTATGCTACTCACGCGTTACAGATACTCAAAAATGTTTCATGATAGGTGTTGTGATTCAGCAAATGAATATTCGTATCATTTTTGAAATAACCGGCAAAGATAGCCTTTTATGACTAGTTCAAGGAGCACTTGAACTCCCTATTGAAAGTGAAGAGCGTTTCAAGGGACTGAAGTGGGCTTGAAGGAATTATTAGGTCATTCTCAAATAAATGTAAATATATTTTATTTCAAATTGTCCAGTTAAAAATAAGAAATAGATAAGTTTTTTTTAGTTTTAAGATTTTGCAAATATAAGTAAACCCAATTAATTAATAGAACTGTATAGTTTAACTATTTTATAAATTATATGTATAAATACCTATATAAAAAAAGTCACATTAGTCTCCTTTTTCGAACTCCTCCATAAATATGGTCATATTTACGCATTACAGCCCTAATGATATTTAATGTGATAGAACGTATCATTATAGAGAGGAAGAGTCTTAAGCTCATTGTTCGAACTTCAATATTTCCATTTCTACAAAAGATATATTATCTCAGTTAATTATATATATTATATTCTTTATTTTTACATTACTCCATATGTACTTTATATTTATAATTTTTTTTTCGTATTTCTTAATAACACCATTCAAAAGCGTAATTTTTCAGGAATCCAATCCCATTGTATGAATCGACTCAACATGACGTCAGATGATTACTAGGTTATTGACATAGATAAAAAAATAGTGCCAAATTCAGGCATGGTAGCACTGAAACTCGAGGATCGATCTCGGTTAATGGGGGTAAGACAACGAGTATAAGAACACAAGAGAGGGTGAGACTTAATTTATTTTATCATAAAAATGGAAAGTGATGTGACGTCACTCTCTCTTGGATGTGACGTCACTCACTATCTTTTCCCAAACAACAACGGAAAGCGAACAAATACCCCAATATTCAGTGCTATCATACAACACTGAGCACTCTATGTTCTACATGGGCAAAAGGGAGTGATTCACAAACTAGTTGACACGGCCGATTCTTGATCCTCTTCTTGGTTGCAGGAGTCACTCACTCTCTTTGAAGAGAAGTGAGGATCAGTGAAGAGTTTATTGTGTCCCTTCTGAAGATAAGAGCAAGGATCATCACCCGAGCTCTCATCCCGTGAATGAACGAGGAGGTCACTCAATCATATAAGAAAAAATATGACCTATGCAAAACGTAGGTAATAACGAAACGTGACATTTGACGTTAAATAAA
>CP045890.1:32004259-32022331 GCA_013387185.1 Caligus rogercresseyi
ATGAGTGTGTAATCCTTTTTGATTTAAATTATCAGCTTTTTGCTGGTCCGTTAGAGATAATAATATAATATAAAATAAAAATAAAAAATATAAAAAACACATCATTCCTGTGTATGAACACATACACATATATATATAAACATTAAAAACACGTATAAAATTAAAAATACTAAAATAAATAAATAAATCCCCCTAAATTGGGGTACTGCGGCCAATGGTCCTGGCTACGTCCCTTGCCGCAGCTAGTGTCCTGGCCGACCTCAGGGACTCAAAATTGTTCCACACAGACACTGCGTGGGACGCAAATGTGTCTGTGCCGCCCTTAATGGACACGCCACCGAAGTCGTAGACCTCGTCGGTCTCTTTGGGGTTGGGAAGACGAGATCGCCAATGGGGTTTCTGGCACCACATCCCCCATCGTTGGAGTGGAAGCACTTCCAGGTCTCTACTGCCACAGCCATGACGGTTATCTCGTTGAGGGAGGGAATTTTTGCAATACTAAGGAGATCCTCGATCCGAATGTGGTCCGTCTCCTGCAACCGGCGATGCTCCTTGCCACGTCATTGATGGCGACCTGGACGGCCCTGTGTGCGGCATCCGGCTCCTTATTCTTATCAAACCTAGGTGTCGTCACGACCGCGGCTGCATACGAGAGCTTACCAACCATAAGCCCCCTGGCCAGTTGCCGAAGGTATTTTCCTCTCGGAATATGAACGGCCAACCTTGAGATGAGTGCTGCCCGTTGTTTTGCTGCCTTTACCACGTAGGCATTGTGGGGTGCGGTGGTGAAGTCTGAGTCGAACTTGACCCCAAGGAACTCAATCTCATCGGATGGGTGCAACTCGACGCCCCCAACCCTGATGGTGAAGGCTGAAGTGTCTTTTTCTTGGCTTTGCCCCCAATCATGAATTGGGTCTTGGCGGCGTTAAGGACGAGACCATTCCCCCCTGCATATTTAGAGAAGGCATCCGCCTTCGTCTCTAACAAGAGCCCAACTTCCTCAAGGGAATCACCGACAGCCCATAGGAAGAAATCGTCCGCGTAACTGCTATTTCCTCGTCTCCAATGCCAACGCAGGAGGTGACGTCCGCAACCAGGACAAGGTAGAGGATCGGACCTAGGATGGAACCTTGCCTCACACCATACTTTACGTTCAGGAAGTCGGACTCGGCGCCATTCCACACCACACGCTGTGATCCGCCAGAGAGGTATGACTTGAACCACTCCAGTTGCATGCCCTCGATCCCAAGCTTCTTCAGCTTCGGCAACAACTGTAGCTGGTCAACTGTGTCGAAAGCAGCTGAGAGGTCAAAGCCGAGGACCCCTACAACCTTCCCTCTCTGCTTGGCTTTCAACCACTTTGCATGGCAGTGGCCAACGCAGTTGTGGTCGAGCGGCCCCTCCTGAATCCGAACTGGGGTTCGGAAGAGCCTCCGTCTTGGCCAGATGGATCTCGAAGTCGGTCTTTACGACGGTCTCTAGTATCTTAGAGAGTGCCGGCAGGATGCAGACGGGTCTGTATGATGCAGGATCAGCAGCAGACTTGCCCTTGCCCTTATAAATGGGTAAAACGTTCGACAATTTGAGAGCCGTGGGAACTGTTCCGGACGCCAAAGATCGGTTTACAAGGTGCGATATTGTCCGGCAAGCACCTCAATGCCTTTCTTGAGGACGGAGACGGGGATCCCGTCGACGCCCAAGGCTTCGGTGGCCCTCATGGCTTTGACGACCTTAGCAATCTTACCAGCGCTTGCAAAGGAGAAGGAGAATGGTGCAGATGACTTGGGCCACGATGACGGTGGGGGTTTCAACGAGGGGAGGCCGTGCCGCAGTTTAATAACTTTATCTATATAAAACTTATTTACGGCAGTCGCAGTCTCTGCATTGTCCATCGTAGAGATTCCATTCACCTCGAGCGAAGCCGGGAGGGAGACGCTTGATTTGCCAATGGCCTCGTTTGCAAGGCGCCATAGTACCTTAGGGTCATTGGGACTCTTTCGAAGTTCCCCATATTCGTGCAAATCCGGTCCCGTTTAACCAAGGATGAGACTTGGTTGCGGATCCGACGGTATTCGCTCCCAGAGGCTTTGTCTCTCTTTCTCATGAGTTCGAGGGTGTCTGACGCCAGGTATAAGCTCCTTCCTGTCTTCACTTTGATGGTCTTAGTGGGAGCTACCTCGTTGAGGGCCTCCGTAATGCCATCGATGAGGAACTGGTGCACTGTGTCAACATCTTCGATGCTGTAGATAGTCGTCCACGGCCATTTTTGAAGGGCATCCTCCAGTTCTTGAAGCTGAATTGCTTTGAAGTTCCTTCGTTCAATTGACCTGGTACCAGTCTTCCCACTCGGCACCAAGATCTTTGCGAGGACAGGGCGATGATCAGTGGTCGTGTCCTTGAGAACTTCGACGTTACAGTCCAACCCTGCAAAGTAGACATGGTCGAGGCAGGAGATGCGGTGCTCGCCGTTGAACTTGCCGTAAGACTTCCAGGTGGCCTCCGTTGTTGCATAGTCGAGGCTTGCGTCCTTCATGCCGTCGCCTAGGATCTGCAAGAGGTTCTTTCTTGAATAGCTCCTGTCGTTGTATCTCATTGTGTCAAGATTAAAGTCGCCAAGAATGAGAACTCGTTTAGACATTCTTGTCGCAGATCTTGCTTGGTTGATGATGACGTCGAGACGGTCTTTCTCATTGAGAAATGACTTGATCTTGGAAGAGGTCCATTCCCTGTAGACGCCGCCGACAAGGATGCTATGGTTAGGGAGGGACAACTCGATCCAAAACTGTTTGCACGTGCGAGGACATGAGGTCAGATCGTAGCTTGGCGTTATAACGCATTGCGAGATCGGTTTTCACGAGAGTGAGGATCCTTTATACTCCATTGCAAGAGGCTCGAACGTGACAAATCCGTTTGTAATAAAGGTACCATTCGACGAGGCTAGCTCAGTTTCCGTTATTACAGCTATATCGATATCTTCCTGTCGAGTAAGTAGGCGAGGTGGAGCTCTTTGGTGCCGCTGAGCCCTGCGACGTTCCAGGTACAATCTTCAGACTTGGAGACTTGCAGTAAGGTCTGCTATTTCCCTGGCGATTCGTCCTAGGAGAAGGGAAACGTTTTGTCCCGCGGGAACGCGGGAGTGTATTATTGGCTCCGTAGGGAACGTAGCTGTCGCGCCTGAAGGCAAAGTGGCTGGGCCCGGCATGGACTCCATGGGTGAATCCATCCATCCGGCCGGCAAGGGAATTGCCTGCCGAATCGGTTGTAGAATTGTTGGGTGTAAATGGGCTCGGGTCGGGGTAGCCGTTGCTGTTGCTTGTTTCGTTGCATGATCCCCAGGTAAGGGGACCAAACATTCTGAGAGGGGCAACCTCTCCCGGAGTTGTTTGGGGAGGGGGAGGAGTTCGGGGCCTCCCCCCTGGATGTTTCCCTGTTTGGGGCATTTTTGTTTTTTCATCATATTTCGAAAATGACCATGCCACTTCAGACACTTCTTCCTAGTTGTGATATCACCGAAACAGGCCGGATCACCACACAAAGTCCAAGTGTGTTTGGAGCATTTATTTGGGCCGGAGCAAGTTGATTTGCAAGTAGAGTGTGGGAGATAATTTATATTATATTATATATATATATATATATATATATATATATATATATATATATATAGGGATAACAAACAGTCACTTTATTCAATCAATAAGGGAATAGGAGAGTCCAAGGATTCGATAATGATATGGATCGAGGCCCATGAGAAAGAGACAATTAGTATTTTGAGGGATGTATTTCTTCTCTCTGAATTGATGTTTTCTCAACAGCCGCGATTAAAGTGATACTTTGTTGCATAATGCCAACTGCTTTTTATTTCATTCCTCTCCCCTTATTTCAACCAATCACGTTTTTCTATCCCTAGTGATTATAAGACATTCAATAATACCTATACCTATTTCCATTTCATGGCATAATTCCAAATGCAATTGTTTCTGTTGAATGATGCCACGTAAAAGTATGAAATCTTTAAGGTGACGTTCACTTCACAAAAGTCTCTTGGGTGAAATGATGATGTTTTATGTTGAGCCGAAAGTTTTATTATTATTATTACTGATTCTGTTTCTTTTTTCTTTCAACCAATCACGTTGTAAAATGGAGTCCCAGTGTGGATTCCTTACCCATGGGTAGGATAATTTATCGCCTCGTATTCTCACTAAGAAATATCAATTTCTTAGTTGGTTCCTCGATAAAATCTACTTCTCATAGCATAAGTGCTGAACCGTTTATCGTCAGATATGATGCAGCAATGTAAGCATTCATTATTTCCCGGATTAAGAGGAGTACACTTTATCTAATTCATAATCGTTTTTTCCAAGGGTTCGACAAGGATATTGATATATATTCATGACGAAGAGACAATTTGTGTTTTTAAGGATGAATTTTTTCTATCGGAATTCATGTTCACTCCTCAACAGCCGGTAGTGATACTTTGTAGCCAACCACCTCCTTTTTTTCAACCAATCCCGTTGAGGAACTAAGTACCAGTGTGGGTTACTTACCCATCATAATACCTTTTTATTTTTGTCTTAATGCGAGCCCCCAAATAAAACTGATTTCCAGAGCTGCGACTACCGAATGTAAATCGGTATTCGATACTACCGACGGTAGATTCAAATACCGATAACAATCATACGATATTCGGTAGAAACTACCAAATATCATACCGATTGACAATCGGTACGGTATTTGCACTAAGTACTAAATACTAAGGTAAAAGTGGAAGCGCTCCCTTGTGTGAAGAACTTGAACTTTGCAAAATAAATAAACAACTACGTAGTTCCAACTTATAGTATTATAGAGCAGATACATAAATATACATTAAATATAAGCACATGCTATGCATTGAATGCTAAAGTACCTGAAAGTGCATTTAATAGTGGACAATAAGAGATAGTAAATGAAAAAATATATAGCCTTCCATTTCCTACAAAATCCAAGTACATATATAATTTATATAAGATTAGTATGTATTAAATTTCAAATAATAATCTTTAATACATTATAAAAAAATTATGTACTTAATTGTCCTCTGCTATAAATTGTTCGATATTAAATGCATATGAAGAAGTCACAGAGCAGGTATATAAATAAATTTCTCTCTCTTTTTCATCTACCGTACCGAATATCGATCGATATTGTAGATATGTAATCAAATCTACCGAATACCGAAACCGAACGGTAGAAGGTATATACCAAATACCGAACCGGCAGTATATTTTCTACCGAATCCCAGCTCTGCTGATTTCTTTAAATGTGTTTAAATGTGTTTCTTAAGGAATCTTTACAATCCTTTTATTGGCGGTCTTATCGCATTAAATCTATATAATACTAATAAAGCACATTTGATGACAAGAGACGAGGATGATGATGATGATCCACCACCACCCCTTAATCCCATAAAATACTTTCTTTCTTCTCTCTCTCTAACGATCCTAATGTTATTGACCATTAATAAAATGTTGTATGTAGGAGTTCAAAAGGCAAATTAGTCATGGTCTTGAATAAGGATGAAGTACGTAGACGCTGATGGGGGGGAGAGTAAGAAGGAAACTGAAAAATCCCTTTATTTTCTTGCTCTTCTTCTCTATGTTCCTTTCTCGAACAAGAAGAAGAAAAAAACCCGCTTTACTTGAGTTTTATGCCTTATACACATACATACACTCACACACACACACATATATATTAGGATAAAAGAAAGTACATTAAGGAAAAGGGTTGGGCTCAAATGGCTATATGTACATATATTCATGAGAGATCTAATGCAGTACTACTCATCTCTCTAAGACTCTAAAGACTCAAAGCCACGTTCTTCTCCTTTAAAAATGAGACTCTTCAAACCTATCTAGGACTTCAATAGTGGGATGTTTAAGTATGACGTCACATGGAACTATTTTGTGGGCTGTATATATATTTCAAAATGGACGCACACAGCGCCATTTTACTGATATTTCCCCCTTTTTTTTACTCTTTTGCCTCCTCGTATGAATCTGTTTAACGTGACGTCAGAATGTAGGAAATATTATGGTGAATGATGCTATTAATGAGTGAACGGTGGGTCACTCAGTGCCTTTATTTAATAACAGCTGCCGATTGGGATGTGGCAGTCAATGTAGTCAAATTTATATGACCACATAATTATAAATGAATCTGTTATTTGAGAAGAAGCCTTTAGAACTAACGATGATTTGTTTAGTATTTTGTGGCCGTAGAGATTTTTATATGTCATTACCCAATCGACAAGTGTTTTTTCTGTCTATCTCAGTTCCGTAAAATGATCATCGATTGCCATAAGATATATAAACACTCAGTTATGATAAACGTTAGCAATAACATTAGCCACCTTTTGGAGTCACGTTTAATAGGTTAATACAATGCCCATGGGTATTCAGACAGATATATTGCTTCATCTTTATAATAAACTCTTAAAAATAATTTATGAGTTTATGTTTGAATCAGTATAAGTGGCTCATTTTTAGGTCACAAATCATTGAGAACACCATCAATATACCTAACGCCACTTTAATGATATAATGGCGATAAATATAGCGTTTAAGATTATTGTGTCATCCCTTATTTTCAAAATAACTATTTTGCTCATGACACCTACTCACTATTTGTCCAAAAATTGTTTTACAATGGTTACAGATTTACTTTTTTCAATCGTAAGTTTAAGGTGAAATTTTTATTCTATTTCAAATTTTAAATAAATACTGCATTCTACGATAAATCAAAGCTGGGGACTATCGATCGGTAAATCGGTGGTAACAGTGGTAGGTTTTTTCTATCCGCTTAGCATACAAATCTATTGAATACCGCTATTGATTGCATGAGTTTTGTCAATCGACAGCAATAGATTTTTTTAAATTGGATTTAACACTGCTTGCTACCAACTAACTTCTGATATCGGCGGTATATTTTTACTACCGAGTCCCGGCACTGTGAATTACCAATTCAAACTACAAATGATGACAAATTGAAGAATTAACACTAAAACCAATTGTCTGATCTGGATAATAATGTAATCCTTTTCAATTAACGTAGCAAATAGTTGCTTATGGGCACCAAGTCAGAATATTACGACTCAGTTGTTATTTAGATAAAAAATACGAGATAACATCCAATCCAAACATCCCTGCCTGACATCCAGTAAACTCTAATTTCGCACAATAGAAGTGTTATTATGAGAAACTCTTAAATTTAAACATAATTATTTACCAAATAATATTTATAGCATCTTGTTATGAAGAAACTAATTATGCAGATACAGTATTTTAATATCAAATTACATGCTCCCATCTAAAAACCTCATAATATTCTTACTCAAATAACAAAATGATTATCTGGTTAGTTTCCTACATCTTTAAAACATGCAGATATGAAAGAGACTCAGGCTCATTAGAATTCAGAAAACACAACTTCCTCAGAGGCTATGTCCATATAGATATGTCTTATATTTTTAATATTTCAGGCACAGAGTCAGCAGATCAAAAAAGACGCGGGAATTCTTTGGAAAAACATTATTATTAAGGCTAAGATAAAGCCAAGTTTATATATGATACATCATCATTACATATATATTCTCTTTTTTCATAGTTTCTTTTGAGGTGTCCGCATTTGAATAATGATAAGAAATAACAATATCAAGAGAACAACATATTCAAGATGTAAGGGATCTGCTTTCCCCCAATGGAGAAACCATCAAACTCATTGAGTGTTCTCCTTCCCAAAGGGAGTGGAGGAAACGTGGTGGTTGTGGAGGAGGGGACCGGAAGTTTTTGTTGAACATTAGACGATGAATATATAATTAATACATGGACAGAAGGAAACTTATTATTCATAAAGAGTTTGTTTTTACGGATAACAGGGTTTATTTCATCCACATCTCAAGTAAAACAAACTCTTGTAAAGTGTCGACTATAATTCACTCATTATTCCTCTCTGGAATATACGTGACTATTAAGTTACATTTCGAAGGAATTGATTATTTTCATGATGAAAAATAGCTAGAGGTTCTTTTTGAACTCCTGCTGAAAATAATTTGAAAGTGACGATACTAATTTTATATATTTTTTAAATTACAATATCATGAATCCTTTGATTGTTTGTTTGAGGGTAGGATCCAAGAGTTCAAATTGAGGTTGAGTTTTTTCTATCTCAGGTGGAATCGAATGAACGATTTGAACTCTTCTCTTATAACTCACAACAAATTTTACCCAAAAAAAGACTTGCTGGCATTTTAGGATGTTTATTGGTGAGCCAGAAGAATTAAAATTTAAATTCAAAAGACACCAAATTATGAATATTTTGGCCATTGTCAGAGGTCCCATTGGTTTTTCCAATCACTTATTCAAAATAGGAAACGCACAAAGTTCAACATGTCGTCTTTGCAAAGAGGAGGAGGCAACTCCGATTCATCTCATTTTTGACTGTGACATAAAGGAGATATACCAGCTCGCCGAGGGGTCCAAAGCTAAGAAGACGCCAATGGAAGCTCAACGCGTGAAAATGTGTAATATTTTCAGTAAATTCAGACTTATTCAATAATAAAAATCTTAGCTCCTAAGTAAACTTTCACCAGCTGATACCGGATTGAGTTCCGGTGGGTGGGGTTTACTTAGGAGTTAAACAAACTTTTACCCATTTTTATTATTATATGTCGGGAAGAGGCCAAATGTTACAGTTCCTAAGAATGCCTGAAATGTGTTGGTTAAAGCTATTAGAGAGCCACGTTTCTTTTAAGACAAAATAAATTCCATCCAGTCAACAAGAAAAAGAAAAAAAGTGACGACGTTTTTTTTTTACGAATTTCCAGAAAAAGTGAGGACGTTTTTTTTTTAGAAAAGTGAGGACGTTTTGTTAGAAAAGAAAAAAAGTGACGACTTTTTTATAGAAAAGAATTTCCAAAAAAGTGAGGACGTTTTTTTTAGAAAAGAAATAGAGAAAAAAATGATCATTACACGTGGACCCCCGGCCGGCCACTGGACCACTGTTGGGAACCACGGGTTTAAATGAATTCAAAGACTTTTAGAAGGTGGTTCTGTGTGATCAGCAGTTCTGGAACTTTTGCATAGTGAAGAAGTGGGTCATAGAAGAGGATAAAGGCCTCATAAATACTTAGAACTAGCAGTAAGGATTAGCTTATTTTGGAGTGGGAATAAGGGGATTCATAATGGTTTGGCAATTGTTGAGGAGAATGAGGTGGCACGAAACCTGTGTAGGGGAACGCAAGACTGGAATTTATAGTTAAAACTTCAATAAAAAAGAAAGTATGGTGTATGGGGATATTTTTGGGAGTTAAAATAATTTTACCATCAATGAACTTTTAGAATGAGAAAGAAGTTTCAGAATATTTGATTTTAAAGGCCGAGAAATAGACATGAAAATTTGTTTTTATCACTTTCTAGTAAAAACCTTTGAAATATAAAAGTCGAGAGGGAGTGCGGAAAACATTTTATTAATCAGATTACGAAAAGAAATGGGCAGTACAACCTAGAGGCACATGAGAAGGAGATTCTAAAAGATCTACAGTCTAGTCTTTTAAGGTATGCCATATATTGGTTTAAGTACAAAATACCAACACCCTTCCGCTTGGAAGCATCTACGGAAGGACTACGGATGAAAGGCACAGCTTTTTCTGTAGGAGCTACTTGGAGACACGCCAAAGCATTTCATTTTAGAGTGATCTCAAGTTAACAAAATTTGGCACTATCTGAGGTCAATTCTTATTCGAATTTTTAAATCACCAACTTCTTAGCAAATATTTTGTTTACTTCTTATTTTTAAAACCATCAAAACACCATCATTTTTTTACTACCAAAACACAATTTTACATTTATAAATAACGTACGGATGTGTTTCCTCACTCGACCCAAAAGTTGTGCAGTATTTTTTTTCGCCATTCGATCGCCTCTCATGTCCTCAATACCAATTGCTATTTTGAAATAATTGGGTGCAAAATGTAGGTAGGATTTCAAGGAGTCCAGATTAGTTTTTTAAACATACAAAACTATACGAAAAATTAAAGTTTTGAAATTACTATTTTCCTGAAAAATAGCCCAAAAATTCCTATTTTAATACTTTGCTCAATTTGGTAAGTATATAAAAGATAAAGACTAATTTAAACTCCTTGAGATCCTACCTACAATTTTCAACCAATTATTTTAAAATAACATGCATATTGAGGATATGAATGGCGAAACAAAAATGCAGCTAAACTTTTGGGCTCGTTCAGGAGATACTCGACTTTTCGATTGGATTTCCCTTAAACTTTCACAACATGATCTCCATGTACTTAGGCAAAATCCTAAGGATGCCCAACTCTCAAATCCGAAAAATGTGAAATAAGAATCACCCTACTATGTATTATATTTTAATTATAAAGATTAATTAAAAACATACTTTATTACAGTGACAACAAATTCAGTAAAATACATCCAACCCCTAAAAACAATGATACGCTGCTTTTTCGACCCGCATTCCTGATGCTTCTGGCGACAACTGGACCTTGGCTTCGGATCAAATCAAATATCTCCCATCGATCTCTACACATCACCTCAAAGCTGTAAACAAGTTTTAAAGCATTTTAAATATTTGTTTAACTTCAATTTTAAATGTGATGTATATTTGTAGTTTAAATGTTTGATTTTGTAACCATGCTTTTGTTTTGATTTTTTTATAATAATGTTATGATTGCCTTTTTATGATATTTGTTGTGTTGTTCTTTTGCCATTGTATTAATTTTAGATTATAATATCTATTTATGTACTTATCAAAATTACTTTGGCATTTGTAGAGAACTGAAGAAAACCCAATAAGACCATTTAAAAAATTATAATTAATTTGCAAAATCATTTGAATTTGATGAATAACTGCTCTAAGGCTTAAGATTCCCTATTTCAATCTCTACAAAAAAGCTTTTCCCATCCAACAATGTATGGGGTGGCAATATATGTATGTCCCCCTTCAAAGTGTGCACATTTTCGCTAAAGGCTCATAAAACACGTAGACCTATGGATGCAGATAGTTCTTTATTATTAGTAGTAGTATTTGCAAGGTCAAAGCGAAACCTTGTTTTTATTTTATATCAACACCGAGGAGTTGAGCTTTACTTCTTTTCTCTTTGTTGTAGTGGCTTTTAAACTCTAGCAGCAACAACAGATAGGCTACAAATATATATATATATATATATATATATATATATATATATATATATATATATATATATACAGAAAGAAACACACCATATTTCATATTTGCAAAAAATAAAATAGCCCGTTCCAAAACTGGATTATCTAAAAATAAAGCAAGTGAAAAAGGGATTTGACCCTTAGGGATGAAGGGTTCATGTCTTATTATTTTTATTTTGACAATACTATAATTATGCTGCTATTGAAGGGTGCTGAAATTGCTATAAGGTTGATGAGGATTATATTTGTGGCCTTTTATTTATTATATAAATCCATACATAAGTGTTTATATACATTGTATAGGAGGAGTGATGATGCAAAGAGGCCTTGAAATCCATGTATAACGGAGCAGCGGGAAAGTTGCTGATATCATCATCACCCTCCAATATCCAACGGATTTCTATTTTTTATATATCTTCCTCCTTCTTTGTTTTCTCTCCAGGGTGACTCGGAATATTATTATTATTATTTTGTGTAATGGTTGACTCTTGCCACTGCTAACGCCCTACACAGCTCTCTCTCTCTCTCTCTCTCTTTCGATTTAAAGGTTTCAAGGACATCTTGGAAAATGTTTTTATTTTTGAGCATCGGCTTTACAAGGACTAGATTTCGCCTTTGCTCATGGTTTTTTGAAATAGATTTATTTATTATTATTATTATTCCCTTCAATATTCCGGATTCTTCTTCTCCTCTTCTTCTATAAATACCCTGTTTTTTATAAGCCGACAACTTCCTGACGCATAAAAAGGGCACCATCACCTAGGTGCTTCTTCTGCGGCTTCTTTGCTCACCCTGACGCACTCGCCCGGTTGGAAGCAGAGGCAGGAGAAGAAGAAGAAGATTATCTACAATGCGGAAAAAACGAATGGTGTGAATTTAGTGTTTGAAAGCTCTCCAACCATGTCATATCCAAGGATCATCATACTTCTCGCCACATTCTCCTGCCTCTCCACCCTTGCAGTCGCAAAGCCTCAAGAAGCCTCAGGGACTCTTCTGGCTGCAAGTAAGTCCATCCCTCCATCAACCAAGCCATCCATTGGATTTCCCAGCTTTTCCCATGACTTAACTTTCTTTTTTTATTCAGACTTCAAATGCCCCGAGAAGAACGGTTTCTTCCCAGATCCCGAGCAGTGTGATCTCTTTTACGAATGTGTGGATGACATCCCAGAGGCCAAGCTCTGCCCAGATGGTCTTCTCTTCGATGACTCCAACCCCAATGCCATGAACTGTGACTACCCCTTCAACATTGAGTGCGGAGATCGAGAATTTGTCCGTAGGTTCAATACTCTTTCTATCCAAAGGGTTCAACCACCCTTTCTCCCCCCTCCCTCCCCTAGAAACATGGTTTCTAGCCACCCCCTAGGAGATAATTACTCACCTTTTCTTGAGCCCCCCTCCCTTTAAATATATATGGTTATATATTTAAATTCTTCCTTCTCCTTTAAAGGAAGGTCAACTTCCATAACCTGTTTTTTTTTCTAACGAGTCTCTTATTTTATCTTACAACAGAGGAACCCGACCCAACTGCTGATCCCAAGTGTCACAGAGCCAATGGTTTCTTCAACCATGAGGCACCCCATGAGTGCGGAAAGTAAGTTCCCCTTCTCTCTTAAGACAGACAAAACCCTTTAAACAACATATCTCTCTCTACGTTACATAGGTTTTACAACTGCGTCCACGGAAAGGCTCATGAGCTTCCCTGCGCCACACCTCTGATCTTCGACGAGGCCCAAGGAACCTGTGTTCGTGAAGACCAAGCCACGGAATTTGCCAAGAAGTGCCCCAAGGACCCCAACCAACCCAAGCGTAAGTCTTTTCTTAAAGTCGAGACATGCTTTTTACATCTCTCTCTCTCTTTATAGCCAATATCGAAGGCTTCTCCTGCCCCGATGAGCCCATCCTAGGTCCCCACGGACAGCCCTACGCTCACCCCAGCTTCTCTCACCCCACGAGCTGTCAGAAATTCATCACTTGCTACTTCGGCAAGGACATCCGCGAACTCGGATGCATGTCTGGACAAGTCTACAATCACGTCACTAAAAGGTGCGTCCTTCCCGAGGAAGGACCCGCTGACTGGTATGACCAATCATTATTATTACTCTCATAGAACCTACATCATGCTATTTTATTTTAAATTCCAGTACCTGTTGGTATGCCTGTGACGAAAACTCAAGTGCCCCGACTCCTGCAACAGTGACTGCAGCTGTTCTTAAGTTCTTAAGGAGGACCCCGAATCATTGTTTTTTCTTCTGGTACACAGGAAAAAAGAGAGCTCCCTATGCCATGGTTACCTCCTCCACCCTCATAGAATGTTTTGTAGTAGATGTATTTGTCTCACGCGTCTTATTGTTCTTCATCCTTTGTTATAAATCTAATCATCATTCGCAATATATGTGATTTTATACAACAACAAAAACTCCTCGTTTTTTTTTCTTCTTCTATATATGATTCTCTCCCTTTACCATTAGCATAGGAAGGAAGAATGAGGAGGGGTCCATCATGCTGAATCACTTTTAAAACCAACCAAACTAATAATGGGGAGGGAAGTAATGCCAGCCCCGCCACACTGCTTCCGGAACAACATTATTATCATGGTAATAGTCATAGGAATAAAAAAAATAATAATAATCGAGAGGATCCTATAATAGGATATGTAGATTTACATAGAGGAGCATAACTAATTATCATCATCATCATCATGTAGCCAGAAGAAGAAGCAGGAGCAAAACAGTGATTTCCCGAGCCAAGAAAATATCCTTAAAACAAGAAGAAGAAGAAGAAAGAGCTAGGCTTTGATTTCTTGTTTTTCCCTCCCTTTTCACCACGAACCATTTTTGGGGGAGGGAAAATTTGAAAAGGGGGGTAAAAAAAGAAGAAGAGGAATTCCATCCGCTCATAATTAGCTGCACGATTTTTATCTCCCTCGCTTTCTTTCTTCTTCTTTCATTGAAGGTATATGAGTTACATAGTTTTTATTTATTTGGTACATGGGGGGGGGGGGGGGGGAGTCCCCCTTGGGAAATAATCTGAGGGACTCTCCTTGTTCTTATCAGGGTTTGTTGGTGTTGACACTTTTTGTATTTCATATATGTATATTATTTTTTGAAGAGTGTGAAGTTCGTAAGTGAGTGTATTAGTGTTGGTGTGTGTGTGTGTGTGTTTGAATACTAGAATGATGATGAGCTCTAACTTTATATATATATGTACATTTTGAATAAAAGTAGCTCTAAGAGGAGGGAGGGAGAGGGGGAAAGTGAGCCTTTGAGTGTTGTTGGTTTATTATGTGTATATATTATTTCATGATTTATTTCTCTTGATTTATTGCTGACATGATGAATTGCTTATTATTATTGTTTGTGGATTCCCCCACCCCCCCTTTCCAGTTCTAAAACACACAAAAGAATGGAATATATATACTCTGGCAGTAGCAGCAACAACAAAAATATTAAAACTCCCCATATAAATGGATATTATTATTATGATTATTTAAAATCCCTCTCCCCCCCCCTCTCTCTCTCTTTTGGAAGTCATTTACGGATGACGAGGATGTTAATGGATGATTTTTCTCCTCCATTCATTCTTTTTATAAGAAGAGACGTAAGTTACACCATGTTGTATTTTCCCTTTCGTGTTTTTTACTTCCTTTCAAGAAGGGATTGAGGTATCTAATGCGGTAATAGCGGAGGATCTATAAAGATATATATATTTCGTCACCCACTTATATATGTAAGATGTTGATCTACTTTGGTGATTGATTAAAATCAATTTACTAGAATATCCCTCTCAAATACTTTTTATTTTACGTAACGGTAATGTCCGAATCATAAAGTCCCTTTCCAAAAACAAACCAATGCACGGAGCAAATAAATATTTGACATTAATTATATAGTTCTTCATGCAATATGTATATTTTAATTCATTAAATTTATGCATCATTGTTTATCCTATTTTTAAAACTGTTCGATGATGCACTACTATTTTATTAGAAAATATATATTAAATCTCACTCCTTCTTACTTCTTTTCTGTTGTCTCTCTGTCCCTCAGCTAATAATTATACAGGAGTTTGTAACTAAGACTTTGTTAGTTCAAAAAAAATATAAAAATATATTCTTATAGATCTAGTATGTTCACACAGTGCTTTTTGCTGGTATATCACGCCATGGACCAATAGATGTTCATTAACTGGTGTGTATTTACATTTTTTAAAGAACGTCCCACAACCCCACACAGTTGAGGCCCCTAGTCGGCACTCTTGAAAAACCTGCACAACTGTGGTGTACCATTACCGCCCTGATAATAGCAGACTATCTCAAAGGATATGTTTATTGCCCATCTATTTAGAGATGTTCCCCTTATAAAGCCGTGATTGGCCAAAAGAGGTTTAAATGAATTTATTGCATTACTTTAAAAGATAATCAGGACTATCCAGCTTATAAAGCCACTAAACTAAAAAGACGAAGAATTGTCTATATAATATTAATGTCTTCATAATTCATCCAGATATAAGTATCTTCTAGTTAATACCCACAAAGGCCGGCCTGTTAGACTTGTATACATTTAATTTTAAAATGTTGAGAAGGATTGTGCATTGAAATCACTCAATGATTATTTGTTTCACCTCCAAATAAAATATAGTTGTTACGGGTTGTGATTGAGTTATGATGATAGTATTTGAAAATTGAAACTGAAAGATTAAATAACGAAAAATGAGGATTCAGGAGATGTAAGGATATTTTTATATATGATAATATCTTCTTTTTTAAAAATACCTGTATATTTTTCTATATGCTCTTAGGAGTCTAAGTCCTTGATCTCACGACCCCAAACCCGCTAAATAAAGAATAAAAAAACCCCTATAATAATGCAGAAGGTTTCCTCACGATTTTTTTCAAAAATACAATAGAGACAACCGCTGTAAGTATATACGGGCAATCTAAGCCTTTTTTCGATCTTTGTAGGTGAGTCGTGCATATATATACGTACCCATGTGTAATGGGCAATTTGGAGTAGAAAAGTATGAGCTTGGGTTCAACTCTAAAATGAGGTCTCATAGAGCTAAGGATATATATACCTATTTATTGACATTTTTTTTGTCGTTGAAGATGGCTTAAAGTGAATTAGGAAAGAGTAATCTAAAGTATTTCAAATTACCTTTTTATTATTATAGGGCCCATAAATGGTACTAAAGATTTTTTAAAGTTTCAAGTACTGCCTATAATATTTAATTTTCTTTTATCAACTTTTTGTTTCTAAAGGCGGGAATTTTAAAGTTTGTGATTTCATTGCTCTATACTCATAATGTTTTAAATCCTTTGAAATTACATTAATCAACAATTGTGGGTAGATATTATTATTATGTATATCTATATATATATTATATAATATCTATATATAATATATATATATAATAAAATATATATATATATATATATTATAAATAATATATTATATATATATACTATATTATATCCATATATACTAAAGCTTTATATATATATAATATATATATATATCTTGAAATAAATATATATCTATATCTATATATAAAGATACTATAATATATATATAGGGTGTACATGGTAAATTGGAACTGTTTTAAACATCATCCAGATCCATAATGTGGATATCTGGGGTTTCATCATACTAATATAAAAGGTTGCGTGAACAATACACTAGAACTTCCACCACAATTCTTTTGACAACAAACAATAGCCATCATGGAACAAGCAAGGAGGGACGCCATCCTCGAATTGGCCCGCGCGGGACACAAGCCCGCTGCTATCTACAAGCTGCTCAACTACCCCAAGACCACAGTTTACCGGGTCTTCAATGCCTGGGAGGCTGAGGGGAAGGTCTACCGCAAGGCCCACAACATGAGAAGTGACAAGATCCGCACCTCCCGCTTCCTTGCAGGCCTCGAGAAGTCCATCAAGGCATCGCCGGGGACTTCCTTGTCCAGGTTGGCCAAGAACCGTGGAGTGAGCAAGCAGCTGGTCTCCAAGGCTGTGAATGAGGACCCCGGGTATAGGTCATACCGAATAGCCAAGCAGCACATCCTCACAGCATCCATGAAGGCCACCAGGCTCACCAACGGCAAGCGTCTCCACAATGGCCTGAAGAGCCATGGAGGAAGAATCATCTTCTTCTCCGACGAGAAGAACTGGACTGTCGATAGAAGCTACAACGTTCAGAATGACAGGTGGCTTGCCGAGGAGAGAGAGGAGGTCCCTGCGGTCTTCACCACAAAGTTCCCGGCCTCCGTGATGACCCTGGGTGTCATCTGCAGCACCGGTGAGGTGATGCCTCCCTTCTTCTTCAGTCCCAAGGAAAGGGTCAACGCGGAGAGGTATTGCGATGTCATGGAAGAGGTTGTCATCCCCTGGATGAAGGATAAGGCCGCTGGGAGGGAGTTCATCTTCCAACAAGACTCACATCGCCCTCAGGACCACCAATCTCTTCAACTCTCACGGCATCACATTCTGGGATCGGAACACCTGGCCCTCCAACTCGCCCGATCTCCATCCGTGTGACTACTACTGGTAGGGGAAGTTGGAGAGGGAGGTGTTCAAGGTCAGCCACAACAGCATCGAAGCCCTGAAGAGCTCCATTACGAGGGAGTGGAATGCTGTCGATCCCGCGGAAGTCATTAGGGCATGCAAGTCTTTAAGGGGCAGGATGGAGAAGATGTGTGGCTGCTGAGGGAGGGTATATTGAATAAATGTCTTGTTTAATACCATGCATAACTTTCCATATTGTCAAATAAACTCCAAATGCCCTTTTTATCAGGCTGGTTGAAGTTTAAAACAGTTCCATTTATCATGTACACCCTGTATATTAAT
>CP045890.1:32022431-32036807 GCA_013387185.1 Caligus rogercresseyi
TATAATAAAATCTACCGAATCGGTGGTACCGAATCCCAGCTCTGTTCGTTGATCAAAGAAACATTTTCCATTGAGGGAAAAAAAGGAATAGTATTTTGTTTCATCTATCGATAAGAGATCATCTTTATGACAATTAAAGAATATAAAAATAAAGAAAACGATGCAAACAACTGTAAAAATTATGGTCATTGTGGAGTTTGCGAGACCTACTTTTTGTTTATCCTTATAATATTGAAGAATAAATGAGAAAAAATATTCTTATGGGTGTAGTATAATAGCCTTTATTAATAGGCTTCTACAATTCTTTACCCTGAGAGAAAGCAAAGAAAATAATTAAAAACCAGGCTTGTGAGCGATCAGGAAAAAAATAGCGATCACGATCAAAAATAGCATCAGAAATTCTTTGAGATATAGAGATCTAACGATCAGGATTTCCGATCAGCGATCCGATCAATTAATTGCGATCAACAACAAAAAAAGTAACCTATGTAATACTAATTCTAAGTAATTTTTTTTAATGTAACTACAGTCAACCTTTTTAAGTATTCATCTTTATATGGCAATGAAATGATTGTTCCCATAGCTTATTAGCTCCAAAATAACGACTTCTCCATAGGCGCCTGTCTGTATATTTTAGGACAAAATATCAGAATAATTGTTTCTCATAGCCTATGAGCTCCTCAATTGACGGTATGTTTACAGTATTTTACAAGCGATGCCAGAATAAATGTTTCCCATAGCTATGAGCTCCAAAACAAGACTTCTCCATAGGCGCCTGTCTGTATATTTTAGGACAAAAATATATCAGGATAAAAACACCACTGGCTTTTTCTATTAGTATTAGTCTGTAGTTGTGTTTTCTAAACAAATATTAGTTGTTGGTATGTATTTGGTTAATGTGACAGCTAGTTAAATTTTAAGAAATATGAGGGTTGTTCTCAAAATCCTTATAACAAACATTTTTTTAATAGTTATTTTATACAAATGATCGGATCGCTATTTATAGTGATTTTTTACGATCAAAAGATATCAAGATCAGGACCTTTGCGATACTGCGATCAGCGATCAAATATCGCTATATCGCTATTGATCGCCGATCACGAAAAAAACTCCGATCAACAACCTGTTAAAAACCAATTTGTAACATTCAAATATAACATATATAGATGGAGTAGTTTACCACATATTTTGAGCGTCAAAGTGGCAAAAAACATAATATTTTAACTCATAAAAAGAAGATAATCATAGGTTTCAAAGTTTGCTTCCTTTTAACACAAACTTCGAACTAATGAATATGCAATTAATTAATAATTCCATTAACTCATGCTCTAAATCCGAGAAAATCATAAAATTGAATCTCACGCAATCTGGTTCGATAGCAAGTTATAGTCAAGTTAAGTCTGAGGTTATAAGGTTCGAGGACAAAATCTAAGTATTCTTTATTCAAAACAGTGAATGTTAGACATAATACTGATGCATAGACTAAGACGGCATTCAAGACCTTCATAACTGATCTCGAGAATAGGGATTTTCATAATCACAAGATATATATCTTGTTTTTTTTTTAAATCGTCCAATAAAAAATTGGAAATGATTTATTTTGGAAGTGCAGAGCCTATCACTAAAAAAACAACGCTTAAAAGTATCAACATTTACACATAAATCAGACATTAATATTCTAAAACATTTTATTCAATCCAACTCATTCATTCCAATCTAATAAGTATCTTATAACAGCTGAGATGCAGAGGATCTCTAAGAGTCCACAATTACTAAATTTAAAGACATATGTCGAGAAAAAAATAACCACATGATCTATCAAAACAATTCGAACCAATAAAGTCTTGATTGGAGGAAGGGAATGTCGAACAAATCCTTTAATTCGACGTGAAGCAAGCATCAAACACATTTATTTTTATTTTGAAAAAGTATTCATTTATCTTTACTCGTTACAGCTAATATTTTTGTATTTTTAGGTTTTAAAATACATTTTTAGTAGTATTTTTTTTATTGGAGTATTGTGATCCCTATTATTTGTTTACGATACATCACTACATTTGATGCTCGCTCTTCGGCTCACCCCTATTATCATTGTTAGTAAACATTGAAGAAAAAATATGTTTGTTTAAATAATTTTGATAATAATATTTTGATGTGATTGTCAAATATTAATCATTAAAGAAGTTCGCTAATTAGTATGTATATCATCTATAAATTATTTATAATAATTTATCAAATGTATTAGCTCCGGCTCCCTCCCTTTCTATGCGAGATGGGATTCGTAAAGAGTACGCGGGGCTCTGATCATATCAAATTTGAAGACTGCGTGTATACCTTGAACTCCAATAACTCCATTGGTACCTCGTCTCTCATGGATGCAAGAATTGGACGAAGGCAGGGATCAGCCCCAATGTCGGGAACCCTCTCATTATCCTTTGCAACGATCATTATCACGCTTATTAAACAATCTCAAACTAAGTGGCGGTAATATCTTAAATTTAATTTTCAATCTAATACTAGCTTTCGATTATAAACTCATATTGAAGGCCTATCAATCCTTTTTATATGAACAAAATATTGAAAGTATACAACAATGGGTCTTTGAGGGCTATAAATGTATCAAATTTTGTTTTTTCTTCTATGAATAACTTCTATGATATATCAAGTAAAAGTCCTGAGCCTCTATACATCTTGGGCGTGTGTATTCGTTTCCAAGTTATGACGTTTCTAGTCTCCTATGGAAGTATAATTTTTTTACATAGACCTTCAATTTTGTCGCATAAATCATTGGAAATTTGAGTTTGCTATGAATATGGGTGGTTCTTGGTAAAATCAGGAAATTTTATATATTTATTCTAGCTAGAATATTTTTCTTAATAAAAAGGAATATTTTGATATAGTTGTTTTAATATTTTTTTTCAATTCATCTAAAATTTTCTGCGACGTGCGATTCATTTAAAGAAATGAAGTTGCCAAGAACTTGAATAAATTGCTTATTTGAAGGTTAAAAGAAATATTAAAATTGGCTAAAATATTGGAATTCATACAATTGAGGTGAAGACCGGAGTTTTTTCCCAGTGGCTGCTAAAATGTTTAAAAGGTTTCTTTAAAGGAAATTCTATTTCTCTATCACACCCAGAAAAAACATTGTGAAATCGTCAGCAAGGATTCAGCCTTCAACTTTGTTTATCTTAAATCTATACCCTTTATTTTTTTTGTTGATATAGACTTCCTCTAAGAAGGGATTTAGTGCAATAGCCATGGATAGGGACAATGACCTAAAACAATGAGCTTTGGATTTTGAACTTCATATATTTTATATATAAATTATAAAATTTGGTCAAGAGATCTTATGAGTCCCTGCTAATAAATGATAATGGATGTACATTTTTAAATGCCCTCAGTAATAAATCAATATATATATACAAAAATACTTTATTTGATATGAAATTTATGAATATTCTTCCTCTACTTATTATAAATTCGTCAATGTTTAGATCCCCTTCCTTTATTATGTGGAACTATTTTCCTCTTGTATGAATTGTATATTTTTATTATGAGATTTAAAAAAAATTATATTGTATATAAAAATATATGAATTACATATATAGCCCAATTTATATCTATGAGTATGTAATATTTAAAAAATTATAGATACAATATATTAAGACATAATGTATAAAGAATATACACTAAAAATTCATCAACCTTATCGAAAATATTAATTTAAATATTTCTTTTTTTCAGGGTTTTCGAAAGTGGAAAATCAATTCACCCATCTTTGCGTCTAGTCTTTTGACGAAGAGGATTTAAAGAGTATATTTGACTATTCCCACTCTCTTGATCAAGTGTTTGGTCCAAATAAAATAATTGAGGGCTCCATGATTCGTGGAAGATACCGGTCTTTTTTTGCCTTTCACACCTCAATTTCTGTTAAAATTATTTTTCAAAATCATGAATGAGGTTAAAAGAAGGGAAATTACATTCGTGGTTTCTGACATGACCCCTATCAAATGATGGACTGCACAACTCATTAGGAGTCTCACAATATTCGCCCTATTTTTGGAATCCTTCGGACACATCAAAGAAGATTTACACGTTTCATGATGCCCCTTGCTTGATTAAACTTTTTAGACGGAAGCTATTACTGCCTGATGGATCAACAATCACTAAAAAGGATTTTCAGGACTTATTGAAAAGGGATAGCCAATAATTAAAGATGGTACATCAAGTCAAGGGAATTCATTTAAAATTCCAGAGGAGTCAAAGACTAAGAACTTGTCTAGCGACTCAACTATTGAGCCAAACAACAGCTTCTGCTTTTAACCACATTTTCCGGATAAATAATCCAAATCCGAATTTATCGCTACAGTCGATTAATGGTTCGGCATTTTCAATATCAGATGACGCTTTGACTGACATATATTCAAGCGGATTTGGGACTCATATCCATTAACAACTTAGGTGCTCCAAAAATGATAAAAGTAGAATCTATTATAGGCATAGGAAAACATAATATTTGACTTTCAATATGAAATAGTATTTCATTTCTTGAAATTTGAGGCCTTATTCAATACATACTATGGCACGGATATATCGCATACGGCTCACGTTATGTAGTCATTGATATCTATTTTACATGTGTGCACCGCATTCCCCAAAATAAATCATAAAAGTATGCCTGTGTCCGAACCTCCATTCGTATAAAGAAGCTTAACAACGGAAGGAATGTTCAAAAGAACAAAGAAAATCGAAGAAAACTGAAGAAGCTCTCTTATTTTATATATTAATCAAGATAATCGTACTTATTTTTTTAAACAATGATATATTTGAGCTTCTTTTGCCAAAAAGTATTTCAATTATGTTATGTATTTCCTGATATATCATATAATTCAATGAAATATATTAACATATTTTTAATATATTTCAAGGATTTCATAATAAGAACATCTTTTATTGCACGGCTCCCTCGATGATGTCATTTGAAGTCCTCTTATATCTTCTAACAATGAGTCTCAAACGAGAGTAAAAATGACAGAACCACTGAGGAAAAACTATTTCTTTTAATTGCTTAAATAAATTCGTTGATAAAACTCGCTAAGAGTATTCTATTGGCAAATACTTGTTGTCTTAAGAACATAAACGTAAAGAGTATAAATGTATTTTTGTGCCTAAAAAACGAAATATTATCTGAGTTATTAACATGCATATTGTTGTGATACTTAACAACATTAAAAATTAAGATTTATTATTTTATAGGAAAAAAAAACTTATTGGATTGATTATTGTTTTAAATTGTTGGATAATTTATATCTGATTTGTGTACTTAATCTTTTATCTGACTCAAGGCCATGAGCTTTTTTAAATTATAATAATTGGCGTGTTCCAATATGATGGTTTCATGTGAAAATAATTGCCAAAATGATTTTAATTCATTTAGTTACATTTGTGAGCATATTACCTTTATTCAAGAACGCCCAAATCTATCTCGATTTGTAGAGCAAATTTCGTTGGTATATATTATACAAAGTATTACTAAATCTTAATAAATTTAAGTTTCGGAACAATACGTTTTGGCTCAAAAAACCTATCATTTTTATCATTAAAATTTCTTTTTTTTCCTATCATTAATAAAATAGCTAGGAGCAATATATGCAAAAAAACTTTCTTTCAGTCCTAAGAACTTTTTATGAACTTAACTGAATATAATGTTTTTCGAATATAAAATCTTTTATTTAATATATGTATAATTAATACAGTGCAATGCTAAAAAAAATACACTAAACTAACAAATTAAAACTCTTCTGAACAGTTGTGTAAAACAAAACATAAATGAATATTATAGTTCAAATCCAAAAGTAATTACATAAATATATAATGACAATTTATTGGTTCCTAAAAAACGATGGTATCTACTTAAAATCCTCTTTGCTGATTTTGAAAATTTATTTGACGGTACGAATCGCACATTCCCAAACCATATCCAATAATTTGATGTGGCGTTTGGGATCCTGATATGCAGGGACGAGTAGCGGGCGGCGGCTCCTATGATATATGCCTTTAAGTCTTTGACCTCTATGAATTAGTTAGTCGCAATTCTTTTTGCAATTAAGTTTGCAGAAATTCTTTATTTTTTCTCAAATTTTATTAAATAACGCTAACGAAGGCATGAATGATTGAATTGAATAAAAATCCACTAGCATTGCATGGATAATAAAATATAAGAATCATCCAGAAATGTGAAATTGAGCTGTAAAATTCGCACTATCAGTTATATCACACGTCAAACGAAAAATTATCTGCTTCCATGGTTCAGAAAGGTCAAAGAAATTTAAAAAGCTCTCTAATATAGATCCCAAAAAATGGATTTCTCACTATGGGTATCAAAGTTTATAAGCAGGCTTAGATGGGCTAAAATCATTAATTGAAGGTGCTAGGGGAAAACGAAACCTTCCTACATTGAAGATAGAAACCCATTTCAGGTTATGGAGTGTAAAAACATCATGATGTAATGCAGTAAGATAGCTAAATTTCCTAACAAAAGGATTTTTTTAAGTTTCCAAAATTATATCTAAATAGTATCGGAAAGAAAATTAAGTTGAACTGTCCATAAAATTATTTATTTTAAGCTTAAAAAATGAGAAAAAGCTGCCAATTCTGGGTTCCTTAAAAGAAATGGCCTTATATAATTAGTTGCCAAAATTTAGGGGATGTATAAAATATTATCCAATCTTTATCGTATAAAGGACCCACATTTTCTACGATTCGTAGACTACAATTAGGTAAAATAGAATCTAACTAACAAAATTTACCTCCAGCAATGTTTTTAAGACGTTTTAAAAAGATTAAATATGACTTGTGAAAGAGTACGCATGCAAGAGACTTATTTTTACTTTTTATACTACATTTAACAAATTATTGAAGTATTATATATTTTCATCATAATTCTTAATTTAAAAAAAATCATCAATGTTTGGATTTAAATCACTCATTTTATGGCCTTCCGTTGCCAATAACATCATTCTGTTTTCAGTATTTCAACTGAGGTCTAAATCTTCCATCTGATTCTTACTATTCTTTTCCAATAGATTAAATTCCTTAAATCTTATTAGTTATTTTTATGAAATGTAAGAGATATTATATGAAAACTAACATTATTACATATATCTATGTTGGCTATATTATTTTATTTTATAACACATAAATAGGCTGTAGGGCTGGGACGGTAACCGCATTACCGCTATACAAACGCGCGTACGTGACGCCTACCGCGGGTCTGAGCACGTCACCGTCATGACCGGCAAAAAAAAAATGAAACATTGGCCTGTATCTGTGGGGATGTTATAGTGGGTTTGGTGGTATATTTTATGGGGGGGGGGGGGGGTTCTGCTGGGGGCGCGGTTATATTTAAAACGAAACTTCAAACAACCTTTGATCATCAAAAGAGGAGCAAACCCACTCTTAGGATGTTGGGGAGCGCAATTAATTAACAGGTTTGCCATTTAAAAATAATAGCCAAAGTGAACATGCTTTTTTTGAGCGACTAATATGAGGCCGAAGTAAGCTAAACCAGGGAAGTATCTTATTATGTTTCATTAACAGACTTAGCACATTTATAAAGAGTAAGCTACCTCACATCTTTATTTGTAATTTGAACGGGCTTTTGTTTGTTTGTGTGTTTGTTACAATTAACAGAGCAATATAGATGTTGAAGATCTTCTAGTTGTTGATGTTGAAATGTAAGAAATGTTGAAGGAAAAAATATTCACTTTAAATGTTCCGTAAGTAATTTGCACTCGGGGAAGTATCTTATTATGTTAATTAAACAGACTTTGCACATTTAAAAAAGAGTAAGCTACCTCGCATATTTATTTATAATTTGGCTTTTGTCCGTTTGTGGTGTTGTTAAACATTTCAGTGCAATAGAAGGTTGAAGTTCTTCTAGTTGTTTGAATGTTGAAATTTGAAATGTTGACGGAAAAAGAAAATAAACCATATTCACTTTAAATGTTTCCATTAGTTAATTTGCACTTGTTTTGTATTGAAGAGATAAATAAATAATGCATATTATTTAATCCTGTGTTCTTGCGCCCGTGTGTTGTTGTGTTGGGCGGGGGGGGGGGGGGGGGGGGGAGGTATATATATACCGGTATATCGCAAAACGCGGAATTTGTTGATTACCGACCGCGGTAAGAAAAATCCAACCGGCACAGCCTAGATATCTGGCAGGTGTTGTTTATAAACTATAGAATAAAAATAATGATGTTCGGAAACATTAATTGGAAGACTTATCTAATTTAATATGAATGTTAACTAGTACTAGGCAATGTCTATAAATCATAATATGTAATAACATTACATGACATCCAAGATACAATTATGGATCGATATTCTTTTTCAACGAGAACAAATATAATACAAGAATAATTTATGATATTTCATTTTTATATAACGTAATCTATGAACAAAGCTTCTAAAATTGTATATATTTAAATATCAATCAATATTGTTTAATCCATTGCGGTATCGGAAAAAGGATAATAATGTTAGAAGTTTCATTTTCGAGATGGAAATTTTTGCATAACATATTTGCAGATATAATATTTCATTTTTTGTTTATAAAACTCTTTTTTTTGTCACCCTAAAAAACAGAGTAAAAAAATTACCAATAACAGGTGACATTAAATAATTAATGAATAATAGTCTGGAGAGTTGTGTTCAATTAAAAAAAATCATTGAAGAATATAGAGAAAAATTGCCCGCCTACAAATCAAAGCCTTATTTAAAATGTAAATATTAATATTACCCCTCAAAAACGATGATGACCCCTTAAATCCTTTTAAAAATATTCATGTGTTGCACTGCCCTTTATGGCACATAACGGATTAGATATTCAGGCCCACTCCAACGAAGATGATCCTGCATATGATGTTTTTTAGAGAAAAAGCCGCTGCACGAATGATGTTTGAGCGTGGAGTTTGTTTGCACCCATTTTATTTCGGCTCTTTCCTTGTTGTTTGTAAAGGCAGTATCGTTAATAGAGGAAATTTATCGTTCTCATCCATAGAGATATAAAAATGAAGAAAGTTGATTGGATCCGTCAGAGAAATACGTCATTGTGACCGTAAAAACTTTTTAAAAAGATATACAGTAAACCCTCGATATAAGAACTATATGGGGGGAGGGCAGGGTCGTTATATCCGAAAGTTCGTTAAATCCGAAGTTCGTTAAAGGGGGGCTCTGGAGTGTAATAAATAATAATGTTTCTTAGATTTGCGTCAAGGTATCCTCTCAAAATTTTACTTTGCTCTGACGCATACATAATCATTATTATGCGTCATTTTGTACGCGAAATAGGGCTTTTTTTTAATGTACATATAACTCTACTTATTAAAGGGACACGATTACCTGGATAGCAAGAAAAAAGAAGGAGAGAAGTGAGGCAAAATACTCTCTCCCTTCTTTTTTCTTGCTATCCAGGTAACACTAACAGCGTTACCAAATGGTAATCGTATATTCTCATATCAAAAGATCAATTTTTTGGGGGATGGTTACGTATTTGCTTATATCTCTAAAGTATAGCGATTTTTAGAACACCAAACATATCAAATGAAAGCTTGGTTAACCAGCTTTAATATTTTGGTATACTAAATCATGCCCATTAATAAGTAGAGAGTTATATGTTCATTAAAAAAAGCCTATTCGCGTACAAAATGACGCATATAATGGATTATGTATGCGTCAGAGATAAAGTAAAATTTTGAGAGGATACCTTGACGCAAATCTAAAGAAACAAATTATTATTATTTTTTTTCATAATCGATTTCTTATAGGTCAATACAGGCTCAGAATCATATGATGTAAACTCAGATTGTACTGAATTCTGAACTGATAGAATGCAACCAAGGTCATTTTTTGATTTATCATCTAAAGTTTTACTAAACTTAAAAGTACTATTTTACTCTGAAGCGAACAAGTCATCTCAACAGGCGAGTGAGTTAATGATAAAAAAGCTATAAAATAAGCCAGGGCTATTCAATTGGCGGCCCGTGGGCCAGATGCGGCCGACGTGATGCGTCACTTTTAAAACTAAAATATCGTCACTAGTCTTCAAAACTTAATATGCGTCATATAATTTGCCGAATATGAATAAATTGATAATGTTATAGTAATTATTTAGCACTTTTGTTATTTTGTAGTTATTAATCATGCAAAGTTATTGTAAATATAGGCCTACAATACAAATATGCATTTTCAATCAAGTGTCGCGAGAGCGTGAAGAGTGGTGTGCAGCAACAATAAGAGTCCCTATCAACCAGAGAGAAAAGAGAGTGGTAAAAGGGACTGTTTTTATTTTAAGAGATGTGTCCTCAGAGTAAACAATAAGATTTGATGCTTATATGTTATAAAACTGAGAGGAGTATAAAAGGGAGAGAAAGAGAGACAAATGCAGAGAGGAACACAAGGGATGAAATAAAAAATCGCGCTCGCCCATATTAAGGCCTTCTCCATCTTGTGACCTGTTTTTTCCTTCTTTTACCACTCTCTTTTCTCTCTGCTAGCAACACACTGCTGCATGTTAGGATTGCCATAAAAAATAAAAGAAAGAAACATGTCTTTTTCTACACTTAAGAGAAAAATTGACGACGAGAATCGTCGGTTCAATCCAGTATGGACCGACAAATATTTGTTCTCTTTGCCTACTGCCAACGCCAAACCAATGTGTTTGATTTGCAACGAAAGTATTGCTGTAATGAAAGATTACAATCTTCGGAGACACCACATCGAAAAACACCCGACATTCCGCGTGACCTTCCCGGAGGGATCTGCAGAGAGGGCCGAGAAAGTACAGAGCCTGATCGCCTCGTACACTCGTAGCAGCAGCACTATGGTGAGAGCGTGCACATCCCAAGAACGAGCTACAGCTGCATCTCTCCGTGTAGCTTGGATCTTGGCTAAAAAGAAAATGCCCTTCACGCATTCTGAAACGGTGAAAGATTGCATGTTGGCCACGGTGGAGGAAGTGATAAGTGACGAAAAAATTAAAACAAATGTCCTGTCAGCTATTAAAAACGTCCCCCTGTCAGACACTTCCAACAGTCGCAGAGTTGAAGCACTTGCTACCCAAGCATTTCACTCACTGCTAAATGATCTGAAGAAAGCTGATGCGATGTCTGTAGCTGTAGACGAGTCAACAGATCGAACTGATGTTGCACAACTGTGCGTATATGTGCGTTTTTATGATGGCAAAGTCTTTCGAGAGGAGCTGCTCGCCCTACTGCCGCTGGAAGAACACACAACAGGCGAGGTGATTTTCGAGAAAATTGCATCTTTTTTCAGCGACAACAACCTAGACATGAAACGCGTGTGCATGCATGCTGTGACTGATGGGGCTCCATCCATGGCTGGCAAGAAAAGTGGATTGGCAGCGCGTTGGTCCGCTATCTGCCCCGACTTGAAATTTGTACATTGCATTGTGCACCAGACAGTGTTGTGTTCAAAGCTAAGCGGGGACCTTAAACAAGCAATGGATGACGTGATGGCAATTATCAACTTCATTCGATCCACGTCAAGCCTCCAACATCGCTTGTTTCGCCAGCTGTTGGCAGAAATGAACGCAGAGCACTACGACCTCCTTTTAAACAACGATGTCCGGTGGCTGTCCAAAGGCAATGCGCTGCAGCGCTTCTGTGACCTCCGAGAGGAGATAACCGTTTTTCTGCGCAACAGCAAGCACCGAAAAGCGCATATCCACCTGAATCGCATGAGTGATGATGCCTTCGTGTCTGATGTCTGCTTTCTAAACGACATATTCAAACATCTGAATGACCTGAATTAAAACGGTCATTGATCTTGCAGAACAGATGAGGGCATTCCCCGTCAAGTTGGATCTTTTCGCGACTGACCTAACAGGCAGAATGCTACACTTCCGACACTCCGTGAACACATCGCATCCCCGGCACAAATCACAGATGTGATGAGGGATTTCATTGCGAAGCTAAAGGAAAACTTCGCTGGTCGGCTGGATGGACTTACTCTGCCCACAGAGATTATGGCCTTTGCCAGAGACCCATTCACCGCAGAAAAAGAAGGAGACTTATCTGCCAGAGCAAAGCAAGCAGTCCCTTCCATCGACGAGGGCAAATTCATTCTTGAACTTGTTGACATGCAGTCATCTGCTACCATGGCCGTGGCGCTTCGCAACGATGGGCCAGCAAAGTTCTGGAGTGATGTGAAACCACACCAGTTCCCCAATGTTAAGAAAGTGGCAGTCTTTGTGCTCAGTATGTTTGGTCAACATACACTTGCGAATCGAGCTTTTCTCACGTGAATGCAATTAAGAACAGTTATCGGTGTTCCCTAACAGACAACAAAATTCACCAGTGCCTTAGGATTGCATTGACATCTTATGAGCCAAACATCAGAGATCTTGTGCAAAACAAGAAATGCCACTTCTCTCACTAAAGTCACCGGCAGCAGTGGGCTAAAATAGCCTTGTTCTGTTTAGCAGCCAGCCTCATGAACAATGAGAAATGTTGAGTTAAATGTTCTATTTTTGTTTGTTTTAATAAAGGAGGAGATGGAGCAGAGAGTTGTTTGTGTGCATTTTTATAGGCCTATTCAATGTTGAAAGCTAAAAAGGTCATATAAAATAGGCCTAAAAAATAAAATAATAATAGGCATAGTAACCATCGGCCTAATAATACTAATAGTAATACTACTAATGTTAAATTAAAAAAAACATAATAATAGACTTATTTGAAAAAAAGTGACCGCGGAAAGTTTGCGGCCCAGCTCAAGTTCTTGGATTCCAAATGTGGCCCACTTGAAAAACTAATTGAATAGCCGTGAAATAAGCTAACAATACTCAACTCCCTTTCTGCTTTGTTTTTACTGAAAAACTTTGTTTTTAAAAAAAACATCAAACATACGTCTGGTAGTAAATTAAATTTCCTTTAAATTAATAATTAATATGTGAAGTCTTAACGTCTACCATTTTGAAGACCATTTGCGGGAAAACTATATTTTTACTAAATTTTAAAAACTTTGACCTCGTTGCGCGACCTGTAATGTGGGACCGATTTTGTTCAAACTTTGTATGTTGTCCTTCTTTTATCACCAAGAAACAGAAAATTCACAATGTTGCTAACTTTCGAACATTTGAAACAATTAAGAACACCCTAATATATATATATATATATATATATACATATAATATATATATTTATATATATTCCAGTGGTTTCTGCGATAACTTTTTTTTTTAAACTTGCAATAACGATTTAAAACGAAAAAAAAAATTCTCAACCTGCGATAAAACAGTAAAACAATTTCAAAACCGAACCGGTGTAAGCGATTATAAACCATAAAACGATAGTAAAAAATTACTTGCGATAACAAAAGTGATAGATGATACGTACCGTATTAGTTGAATATTATAAAGCATAAAAAACTATTTTTCCAGAGTGAAAATTAAAATGAATAGACAAAAGCTGGAAACAGTCTAAGGCCTACACATCAGTCTCTCTCTGACTCGGACTTTCCCTCCCTCTTCTCCCTCCTTAAGACAGGCGATCCAGGAGCGCATATTTCCCTTGGTGAAGACCAGCTTCTCAAACTTGTCGCTGGTCATGCTTGAACGCTTGGCATGAGGACGTTCACCAGCAGTCACTGAACATGCGCATCACGGCAGCAAAGTGGGCAAAGCCGTGTTGTTCTGTATGAACAGCGAGATCCCCTTCTCCTTATCGTTGTTGGGGAATTGTCCAGGCATCACCTCTGCCACCTTGCTTCTGCCCTAGGTGTCCACTAGTGTTGTCCCATCGGCGCAAAAATTATGAAAGTCGGGCGGGCTAAAAAAAATAAAAAAAGACCTCTTGCTAAAGAAAACGTCTTCACTTTTTTTCCTCAGACATTCTTCTACAAAAAAAACGTTCCTCACTTTTTCTTGGATCTGTGGAATTGAATTTCTTTCTTGATTAATATTATTCCCAATGGAGGAGGCGGGTGCAAGTCGGGTGCATATCAAAAATCGGGCCGGTCTCGGGCTCAATTATTAGTCTTTCGGGCGGGTTCGAAAATCGCACCCGATGGACAACACTAGTGTCCACTCCTTTTTGGTGAAGCTCTTCAATGGTGGGCCCATCCTCCTCCATGACAGTGGGGCTATCCAGAAAGGCAAAGGGTCGTCACTGGCTTCTATAGTTTTTTGTCACCATGTCCTTGCTTGCTGGAGAGAGAGTGTCAGGTATGACTGCAGCTGTGATTACGCCAACTACAAACATACTGGCAGTTCTCATAAGGGGGGTTTCAGGGTTCACTGCAGAGCCAGTGTTGCTCCTTCTAGTCTATACCTATATATACTCTCAGCTTGAA
>CP045890.1:32036907-32054255 GCA_013387185.1 Caligus rogercresseyi
TTACACAAGGCATGTAGTCATATTTATTACAACAATTAAAAGCTCCATTGTCGATAAAATGTTGAAAAAAATATATATAAAGGAAATAAAGACCACAATAAGTATATGTACAAAATGGTAGTACTAGAAGCGCCAACGTTCCCAAATGGAACATACCAAAAACATGACTTAGAATTTAGTCAGCTAAATTTCGTTTGGGGTACATTCAAATAAGGTAAAAAGATTTTCATTTCAAATTGAGAAAATATCGAATAATAATTCACGGAGCCGCGTTAAAGGGGTTGAAGATGGCCTAATGAAGAAGATTTCTACTAATAAATAGGTCATTTTTCCCTTTTGAATCATTTTTGTGCATCAAGTCTTTATTCTTCGTATTTTTTCACACATGCTTATATTTATAAATAACATATTCTGTGAACTTATTTGCAATTGAAAGGGGGGGGGGGGTATGTATGTAGGGCTGTGAGAGGAAGATTTGAATCGTTTTTTAAAAGGGTGTTAACTTCAAAATGTATGTTATATACACAAACACAGACATATATCTATAATATTTATTTATTTTTGCCATCGAGTATTGGATTAAAGTTCCTTTGATGCCACAAATGGATTTTTTCTTTTATTATTATTCTACTTGAAAATTAAAAAAAAAAGAATGTTAATATTTTCTAAAAGAAGAAATAACATTACAGCTGGGGAAATACCAACTTTTAAAATAATGAATGCTCATAAGATAAAAATATTATTATACTGGAAACGTTCCTCTATGACATATATTAACATAAAGGGTTGATGATATTATCAGTGAAATACTTATTTTTTAGATTTTATTAATCAGATGGGATCTTGTAATATCTCTTTTTTCATTTATATGTATATATATATATATGCAAAAACATTACACACTTATTGTTATAAATACCATTACATATATATATTATAATATAAATTATATAATAATATATATATATCAAGGAGGAGGATGGCCTTGAAATTGTTCCTGGCAATGCCCAAACAAACTCACATGATAGTGTATGGCGGCAGGCATGAAATACTGGGGAAACCACTCGAGAAACAGAGAATGTATAAACCATGCACTCACAGTACTCTTGTACACAAAAGGCAAGTTGGACAAACACATATTTTCAGGCCCCTGGGTTTCTGGCCTTGCCAACGATCCATGGTACGGAGCTTGTGTGTGCCATCAGACATTGGCACAGCACATCACTGAGACTTTGGCACTCTCTCTTCTCTCTGGTTGAAGGTTTGCCGGGCTCAGTCAAATGCGTTTTCTCACCTTCAGTGATATTAATTTCTTTTATTTTTGGATCATAAGTTTTATCAGAAATTGTGCCTCATTAGTTTCTCCACCTACAGCGCTCATGGTAACCTTAGTGCTATCTTTAGATTCTTCATGTCATGTGATTTTGGAGTAGTGTCGCCACAGAATCTCGTCCTCAGTTTGTTCCTCTTGCTCCAAAATCAGTGCGTTTCTAGGATATTGGAAATGCACCTTCCTGCAGAAAGCTACTGAGGTTAAAGTCTACAGAGTGAAGGGCCTTCGTATGACTGTTTGTCTAGGCAAATGTGCAGCCACTTTAACTAGTTTAGTGAGGTCTGACTCACAACTTTCTATTGCCCTTTAATTCCAAGGATATTGCACTGATGAGAAATTATTTGCTTAGAATTTCATCCCAAATGTTTCCTGTTACTCCTCGAATGAATCCAGTGAGTTTCTTTTTTCATTTCTCTCCTCCTCATTCTCTCCGCCTCTGCCCATGAGGTAGACAACAAAGGGGTATATTTTAATAGTATTTCTTACGTAGAGACTCGAAGCCTCTCATTTACATAGAGTACGGCCCTTTGGTCGTGTATTTAGTCCCTCGTATGTCGGGATAAATTCACCATTTTGAGCTGATACACGAGTCACGTAATCCGTGTCAATAATTTGAATGAGTTTCTCCCACTCAACAAAAGAAAATGTGGTCACAGTTCTTCCGAACAATGACTATTTCATTAGCCTCTTTCGCAATACTTGCATAGAGGAACTTCCTTTTTGGTTTTGAGGACCTTGAGGTCTTTTGGATGGAGGAGTTTCATTCGAGTGACCCTCTCTTCGTCGCTTTTATTACGAGGATCTTCTTTGGTTTGGGTAGGCTTCACCTGCACTGCATTATTTTTAACTTGAGGCTCATGGGTAGCCTCTTCTGGGGTCTAATTTCTGCCCCTTTTATTGTAGGAACACAGTCTCCCATTGCATGGATGACTTTTGTCCAGTAGTCCTGGATCCCAGTTAGAATTACATGAATTATCTCCATGATATTATGTTTCCTAAGTATATTCAACACCTTATTATGAGAAAGGTTGGGCGGTATTTGCAATACTAAGTTCCTTTGATATTTATGATGAAATAATTCCTCTTGAAGGTGAATGATACAAAAGACTATCTTAGCTGTATCCAAACAACGATTTCCGATCGTCGAAAAGCGGGGATCCCCCGGCTGAAGAGTAGTCCAGATCAGGAAAGGTGCCCAGGGATGCTCACAACACTATTTAAGTGATTAAAAGTCAGAGAACATTGTAACCTTATGAAAATAAATATTTCCAGGACGATTCTAAGAACGTGTGTTTATTATACATAGGTAAGGCAATGCTATGTAGCTGTTATCCTTATAATATTTAATTGCTATTATTCATTATTTTATTAGAGAAAATGGTTTTAGATTTGTTTTTTCAATCACATCATTCCATAACGCGCAATATTGTTTTCTAACTTTTATTATAAACTCTTAATATAAAAATAGTTCTTAATTTTATTAATTATCCCTAACAAAAGATGGTTTGAAACGACGTTGCAATCAAAATTGATAAAATATGGGGGTAATTTTAATTATGGTACATAAATAACATTATAAAGGGTACATATCAATATTTATCCAACAATTTTTTACAGAAGAAAATTTTGACAGAAATGAATTTTTCACGTTAGGAATTTTGCAAAGCGGAATTTTTACGAAAATATGTAGAAATTTTTTTATTTACTGAATGATTATGCATTGGAGAAGGTGGAATGGCCGTGAACCTAGGCATATATTAACCCTAAATAATCCCCCTTCAAAACGCAAATATTCCGAGCCTCGGGTCCGGAATGGGGTTCGGAATTGGAGTATCTCGAATCTGATGACTTAAATATCCCGTGGACTCCAAGGAATATGATTTCTTTTAAATATTCTTCCCCTATGATCCAAGTTCTTCAATGTTTTGATCCCCACCTTCTTTAAAATGTTCACAATCGACACCTTCATTATTTCCAAACTGTAAGCACTCTACATATATCTATATGTATATCTATGAAATGAGTATCCTGTTATTATATAGGTCGGTAACTCAGCTAGTCAGAAAACATTATAGCCAGCAAAAAAATAACAGAGATAGTGAGACTCAGACACTAGACCGGTCATTGAATGAAAAATTATATTTATTCTCATTCTGAATTTCATGTTGATTTTTTTCTCTTTCTTCTTATTTTTCTTTCTTTTTCTCGGTTGGCTCGGGCCCTCATCCTCGGGCCCAATGCATTTGCATCGCTGCATTACTGGATGCTACGCGCCTGACAGTGTATTCAAGCAGAAATTTTAGCCATTGTGGGGCAAGGTTGATTACAGTCAGGATGTTAAAAGTTCCGCAGTTATAAGTTTATTATTTCTTTGTAGTGTGTGTTCATGTTTGTTATTATTTAGTTCTTCCTCTGAAATACAGATGAATAAATCAAGGTCGGATTCCTTCTTATTCTAAAACCAAATCTAGGGATCGTATACGCAGGAATCTACACCATCAAGGAAGCCCTTTCTTGGATTAGAAGTAACCCGGAGAAATGGACAACTAATGGCTTTTGTATTTGGACGGACTCTCAAGCGGCATTGCAAGCTCTACGATTAATAGAGACAAAAAGCGCCCTAGTTCGGGATACTAAATACATTTTCAATCAATTGCCAACATGATTCCCATTTCTCTTTCGTGGGTGAAGGGTCACAGCGATATTACTGGCAATGAAGTAGCTGACATGCTAGCAAAGAGAGGTGATGCAAATGTGTATCCCACCATGATATTCACATTTCATGAGGGTCTTTCCAACTTTTATGAGGAAAAGTGGCAGACCATTTGGTCTAATCTTACACATTGTCGCCAAAGTCGTGCAATGATGCCAAAGGTAAAAATCAACCGATGGCGAAATCTTTTAGATTACCCTAAAAGCAAGTTAAATAAATTAGTTCAATTCATGACTGGACATTGCCTTCTCCGAAAGCACTACAAAGTCATGAATCATTCTATCAATTCACTTTGCCGTGGTTGTGGCGAAGCAGACGAGGATCCTCTCCATTTAGCTCGTGACTGGGTCCAAAGTCTTCCTGGACTCCGACGAGGAATTTGGAGGACAAGATATGTCAAAAGTGCATAAGTTCATGGCAAATTCAGTTATTGAAAAATGGCTCAACTCAGCACCATTCTTGGATGACAATCAGGACGGACCGTAATAGACCTTAGAAGAAATCGTTGCGAGGACACCATAAGTGAATTTACATATTTTTTGCAAGTGCCCGCTCTGTTTTTGTATGTGTAGCAATAAAAGCCTATTAAAAAAACCCTGAGAACTGCTTTAAAAAAATATGCAAGATATCAGAGAGCTTCTTTAAAACTTTATTATCGGCAATAATGCTTTAGATAGTAGATGTAGAACAATGTTCATCACGGGGGAGATATTTAGATTCAATTGAAAATTTAGGTCCAATGTCTCTTTTTCTTGCCATTTTAGTTTCTACGATATCAGTGACTCTTTATTCGTTTACTAAATCAGTAGCAATAGTTTTAAGGAAGATCGAGGAGTCGCTTAAAGTATTTTCAATGCTACTTTGCAGTCAAGCAGCAGCTTTACATTTTGAGACTTGATAAAACTCTTAAGTGTCTTCGTAACCACATTATGTTCCTTAAGGAGTGATCTTATTTTGTCCTCTTCACAGATGGCTTTAACTCCATGGGTTAATACGATTAATGTTTTACAAATCATGACTCATTGGTTTTCATCCACAAAGGACAGAGCATTGATAGTTGTCGTTGGATTATCAATATAAAATACAAAAGCACACAATTTTTCCACCTTTTCTTTGACAAAAAAAGCTTTATTTTTCTCATGAATAAAAAGGGGGGGGGGAGCTTTTTCCATGAGAAAGCATGGAGCTAATTAAATCATATTGACTTCCATATGGCAGAGAAGTCTAACTCCAAAGGCAAAAAGATAGAAAGTCTGCTAAGTATTTGTTTTGCGTTTATTTCATTAGAGATTCTTCACTCCCTCTTCAAGGTTCATAATATTCCATCGAGAGCATTTTTTCATTCTTTTTTGCTATATGTTTTGCTTTTCCCCTTAGAGAACTGATTACAACTTACTTATTTTAACCTTAACATATTATTGAAGAAAGGAAAGAAAGAAAGGCTGTCAGAAAAGAGAAGAGAACATATTACGAGTCTTTTAATGTATTTAGGCATTATTATTATTTAGGTTTAATCTCTTAATATATCAACCAAATATTTTTCCCGAAAATATTAAGGGAATAAATTCTTTTTGGTGCACAATATCCCTTGCTAAATAATGACATCTTGTTGTTTGAATCTATTGGCTGGTGACGTAGATTATCTTAGACATTTTTCAAAAGGTTTTATATAAGTCCAGTTTTTTATTCAATAGTTCAATTTTTAAATATGTTTAAAGGAAAATATATACATACAAATTTTAGATAATACGTCATCCTACTCATGAATAATTATATAATATATTTTTTCTTAGGAGCTGAAGTATATATAAACATATATATTATCCACAGAGGACTTTGAGATATGAAGTTTGATATGTATGCTATAATCTTTCTTATTTTATATAATAATGATTTCATTTTACACAATTTTAATTCTTGTTCGGAGATGCTATTGCTTGTTGTTTTTGTAACGGATATTAATATTTTATAAAGCTATCTAGTGACGATGCCTTTTTCCTCAAAATCTTACACTGTAAGTAATTTTAAATATGGTATTTTATCCATAGACCTAGATGTTGATATGATTAAAATAACTTTAAAAAAATTATAGTATACTTACCTGAAAACAATCATATGATTGCTAACTTAATTTCGTTGTTTCATGTTGGTATATAAAATAAGTGCACTTCATCAAGAAATAAATAACTCTTGTTTTAATGTAAAAGATATCGTACAAATAAAGTACAAAAACAAACCATATTATCAACCATTTTTTTCTTTATAAATAAAGACTTCTTTTGACTATAAAATGTATGCACATGTATATACACAACCAACACACTAGTACATACAATCTACAATTGTCCCCAACAAAGAGAGAGAGAGATAAATAGTTGTAGGAAAATACATTTTATTATAGTTCATCCATTGTTAAGAAGAGGGAAATATATTATTATCATATATGTTTAACTTTTGATAATGTAGCAAAACAGATGGTGTTGCATTTGGCTTCAACTTTCCTCCTCCTTCTAGTTGAAAAACATCATGTATTAATATCATTATTAATTTTAATTTCTTTTTCTAGTTAGTTGTGTCCTTATAAGCATGTAGAAACCAATATGTGGCATACGTTGAACACACTCGCATATACATAATATATGAAGTAAGCTTATATTTAGTCATTCAATCGCCTCTCATGCATTCAATATGAATGCTATTTTAAAACAAATGAATTGAAATTCAGTTTCAGCTAATTTATGCGGAAAAATATTCGAAAATTGGATCAACATTGGAGTTTGTAAAACATTCACTTTTGGTCATTTAAATGATTTCAAGAATGTTAAATTATTGTTTATGTTTTGACAAAAACCATTAGAAATGAGTCATTTTTGAAACATGGCGTCAACGGTATAGAAGCTCAGAGCAAACATTACACCCGAAATTGCGCCAGTTTCAGCTAATTTATGCGGAAAAATATTCGAAAATTGGATCGACATTTGGAGTTTGTAAAACATTCACCTCTTGGTCATTAAATGACATCAAATTTAATTCATAATCTAATTTAAAAGTCTTTTAATGGAGAATAAATAAACTGTTGATATCTATAAATGTTTGATTAACGTCTTAAGGATAAAGTTTTAAGCCTAATTTTTGGCCTCAAAAACTATGAACCATTTTAACAGCATGATTTTTATAACCAGAAAAAAAAAAATACTTTTAACGCAAAATCTGCTAGCGAAAAGTTCCAAAGGGATTTGGCCGACGCTTTAGATAATGATTCTATCTTTTTAAGGAGCTATACCTCTGATGTAATAAAAACAATCGGATTGGCCAATGCTGATGTGAAGGACATGAGAAGTAAAAAAAAACCTAGTCATGCTCAACGTCTGCAACGTGTAAAAATGGAAAATGACAAAACTTCAGGACTGAAGAAGATTTTATACAGTGACAAGATTTTAACAAACATAAAAGATTGTTTCAGTTCCTTGTCGGAGTTAGAGGCCTCAAAATTGATTCATCTGACGCCATATATTTGTTTATGAATATAAGAATTGATGGTTGACTAGGAGTATATATACACTAATTTATTCATGGTGTTATAGAAAATACTGGCTATATTATAGCCAAACATAATATAAGGAATTTAAAAGTACAGAGTCCAAAAATAAAACAAAGTATCCAGAAGGTAAAAAAAGGGGCATAATTTATTCATATTTATGTAAATGAGTCATTTCTATATGCAATTCCCCCTTCCAAAACATTCTTTTTGTATGAATATGCCTCAATTATTATTATTTTTTGCATACGTCTTTTAAATATGCATACACAAATACAAACATATATATATATATATATATTTATAAGACACTTCCTTTTTTATTTAAATAGAACAATCCATTTTTGTCTGGCTCATATTATTTATATGACTCTAGCATAGGTACTAGAGAGCATCCCAAGAGATTTGAAGTCTCAGCTAAGTCTTGCAATGCTGTCATACAACCATTCATAAATTGAATAATATTACAAAAATAAATGTTTCAAGAAAACTCTTTTTTTGATAAGTTTTAGCTTTTTAATATTTATTAATGTTTACAATAAACATAAAAAATACTAAATCAAAACATTGAACACGACCATACCAAGAGGTATCTGCAACTGCATAAAAAAGCTTCTTTCGACAATAAAAATATTTAGTTAAGTCCATTTACACTATAGATAATTGTTTTTAGTGTTTTAGGAGGACCACATTCGTCACAACAAAAAAATGATTGATTATGTTGCTCCCAGAGTTTGTGTTCATGATTTTTTTAGAGTCAGGACTTTCTTACTTAATCCTACTTGTTCTGCTTTGGTCATGTTGACTTCTTCCGATTACTCCGGACTTGTAGTTAATTGTTCTGTGATCAATAATGCCAATTGCTCAGTCATTAAAGAGTCATTATTAAGGATGTTTATATTTAATCATTATAATTATTACCTCCGCCGAAGGAGGTATTGTTTTCACTGGCGTTGGTTTGTTGGTTGGTGGTTTGTTTGTTTGTTTGTCAGCAGGATAACTCAAAAAGTGCGGAATGGATTCGGATGAAACTTAGTGGAGTTGTTGAAAATGCCAGAAGAAACAAGTGATTAAATTATACCATTGTTCTGAGTGCTTCTTTAAGATGCAAAATGAGCTAAATACTACCAAATATTTCAAGTTAGCCTACTCTGCCCACCATTTTCAAGAAATTTGCAGAAAACTATATCTTTACTAATTTTTAAAACTTTGACCTCGTTAGGCAACCCCGTAATGTTGACCAATTTTGTTCAAACTTTGTATGTCGTATTCTTTTATCACCAAGGAACAGAAAATCCACAATGTTGCTAACATTTCAAATATTTGAAAAATAAGAACAGCCCTATATATATATATATATATATATATATATATATATATATATATATATATATATATATATATATATATTAGGGTTGTTCTTATTTTTCAAATGTTTGAAATGTTAGCGATTTGTGGATTTTCTGTTTCTTGGTGATAAAAGAAGACGACATACAAAGTTTGAACAAAATCGGTCAACATTACGAGATCGCGCAACGAGGTCAAAGTTTTAAAAATTTAGTAAAAATATAGTTTTCCGCAAATTTCTTCAAAATTGTGAACGTTACAGATTTCAATAATAATTATTAATTTAAAGGAAATTAATTTACTACCAGACGTATGTTGGATATTTTTCAATAAAACAAAGTTTTCAGTAAAAACAAAGCAAGAAAGGGAGTGTGTATTGTTAGCTTATTTCATGGCTTTTTTGTATCAATTAACTTCACTCGCCTGTAGAAGATGACTTGTTCGCTTCAGAGTAAAATAATACTTTTAAGTTTAGTAAAACTCTAGATGATAAATCCAAAAATGACCTTTGTTGCATTTTATCAATTCAGAATTCAGTACAATCTGAGTTTACATCATATGATTCAGAGCCTGTATTGACCTATAAGAAATCGATTATGAAAAAAATAAATCATAATGTGTTCTTAGATGTGCGTCTAGGTATCCTCTCAAAATTTTACTTTGTCTCTGACGCATTTATAATCCCTATATGCGTCATTTGTACGCGAGATAGGCTTTTGTTAATGTACATATAACTCTCTACTTATTAAATTGATATGATTTAGTATACCAAAATATTAAAGCTGGTTAACCAAGCTTTCATTTGATATATTTTGTGTTCTAAAAATCGTTATACTTTAAGAGATATAAGCAAATACGTACTCTCCCCCAAAAATTGATCTTTTGATATGAGAATATACGATTACCATCTGGTAATCATGTTAGTGTTACCTGGATAGAAAGAGAAAGAGAAGGAGAGGGAGTATTTTGCTTACTTCTCTCCCTTCTTTTTTTTCCTATCCAGGTTACACTAACTGCCGTTACCAATGGTAATCGTATATTCTCATATCAAAAGATCAATTTTTACTCTTTTTACGAGGTTGTTTCGGATAATGATACGAATCAGTTTATATCTTGCAAAAAATTGCATCAATCTTCTAAATCATAGGCTTAAATAAAAGCTCAGACAAATTGGATTGCTTTCTTTTTAGTTATGTATAAAAACTGGTTTAGAACTGTGTTTTTTAAGAAAATCAAGCTTTGTAATTGTTATTTCGTAACAATGGGTCAAATTTCTCAAAAATGAGAAAATTCACGCATCCACAAGTTCGTCGAGGACCTCGCCAAGGCCAGGAAGACTCCCAAGAAGATCAAGACCATGGTCGACACGGCTTTTGAGGTCAACAGCATCTCCCAAAGCCAAATCTACCGCATTTTAGCATTCGTTAAGGCGGGAAGGACTCTTCAGACAAGGGGAGCACGAACGGGAGAAGGAAGATCCTTATTGACGACTTTATTGAGGCTGTGAGGGTGTACGTGGGGGCCAACCGTCGAGTGACAATGTAGAAACTGACTATCAAGTTCGAGACGTCTATCAACACCATTTTTCCACGTTCTCCATGACGATCTTGGGCTCTCAATCAAGTCAGCAATATGGATCCCTAAGATGATCACAGAGGATCACAAAATGAAGAGAGTGAGGTGCGCACAAGCCTTCTTGAAACTCAATTTTGAGCTCGGATTGGGGTTTCCTAACAAAATTGTGACAATGGATTAATCCTCTGTGTCTTTCTTTACTCCTGAGTCCAAACGAGGGTCATCTCAACGGCTTCCAAGGGCTCAAACCCGCCACTGAAGTTCAAGCGTCAAGAATCAAGGAAGAAAACAGATGGTTCTCAGCTTCTTCGACAATGCTCCGTGCCACACGGCAAATAGCACTAAGGAGTTCTTAGCCAAGAAGGTGATCAATGTCATCGATCATCCACACCCTACTCTACTGACCTCCACCTTGCCCCACAGACTTCTTCTACTTCCCGTAATGAAGAAGATGCTCGAGGGCGTGGAGATCGTCGACAAGAGCGTCCAGAAGGAGTGGACCCGGGTCAGGAGGGCCATCCCGGAAGACAGTTCCGTGAGGCCTTCAGGAAGTGGGTTGAGAGATGGGAGAAATGTATTCGAATCGGCGGAAGTCATGTGGAAAAGATTTGTTAAAGTTGATTTCGTTATAATTGAAATTATATTTATGATTATTTTTTTCCGCATAATTATCCGAAACATATCATATATAATATATATATATATATATATATATATATATATAATATATATATATATATATATATATATATATATATATATATATATATATATATATATATATGTGTATTATATAAAATAATTATATATGGCTCCAGGACTTTTGTTAGACAGCCATTCTTAGACGGACACTTCTTAGACGGACATTTCATAGACACGGACACTTCTTAGACAGCCATTACTTAGACGGACACTTCTTAGACACGGACACTTCTTAGACAGGGACATTTCTTAGACACCCATTAAAAATGTACTCACAATTAAAATAGGCCCTCGGGTTCTGCCGAACCCAATCGGGGTGTTTTGGGGTTAAAAATCCCCCGCCAATGGGATCTTGGGTTCCGCCGGACACAATCGGGTGTTTTGGGGTTACAATCCCCCCCCCCCAATGGGCCTTCAGGTTCCGCCGAACACACTTGGGGTGTTTTGGGGTTACAAACCACCGCCAATGGGCCCTCGGGTTCCGCCGAACATACGCGGGGTGTTTTGAGGTAACAAATCCCCCGCCAATGGGCCAGGGTTCCTGCCGAACACAATTGGGCTGTTTAGGGTTACAAATCCCCCGCCAATGGGCCCTCGGGTTCTGCCGAAAACAATCATAGTGTTTCGGGGTTACAAATCCTCCGCCAATGGGCCCTCAGGTTCCGTCAAACACAATCGGGCTGTTTCGAGTTACAAATCCCATAAGAAATGTCTCATAACATACTGCCAATGAACCCTTAGATTTTTATCTTGCGACTATGAGTGTTTTAAACAAGCTCCAAACAAAATATCTGGATATGCCAAGTGTATATACAACATATTGAGTTTTAAAACCTAGTCCCACGTCAATTTCCCTAATTATACCTAATTCAAACCCCACCGCTTAAAGAATCTGGGGTCTTATCTGTGTTATACATTATTTGGGTCTTTTTAAGTATGGATGAATGATCAGTTGGGATTTTATTTTTCATGGGGTAATTAATTTTTAGCCGTATTATTAATAATTTTGACTGAGAAATCAAAATTCTAATTGTGCAATTGATGCTGCTGGCATCATTTATGTTGAACATTTTTGCGAATATGTTTTTACTGTTATACAATACAAGAGGAGTAATCAATGATAAGTGAAAGTGATAACACGTCTTCTGTGTCGTCTTGGAAAATAAATAGTTTATCAGGGATACAGGTGCTCTCTCACCTATTTATTCTTTTAAATAGTTTTGTGAGAGACACTGGGTTCCTCATCTGGACGTAAGACACTCTTCACCTGTCTGGATTCCTGTTTTTCGAGGATCGAAAGCCGTTGGAATTACAGATAAGAGTCATTCTTTCATCATCCTTTTTCTCCTTCATGAAATACATTTCATCACAAAATAGAAGCGGAAGAAAATATACAATCAAAGTCGCTCAACCTCTAATACTTTAATACATATATTTATACACATATATATGTGTATGAAGTTTGAGGTGAAGTGAATAAGTATTATATACTTATTTTTAAAATAAAATGATGGAGAACCACCAACACCATTCCAAGTGGGATCCGGGTGTACTGGAAGATCCAAATAAAAACAACAGCATGCAATGGGAGACTGTTGCTTACAATAAATGGGGCAAAAGAATTAGAGCCCCAAATGAAACAAACAAAAACCCTCAAATAGAGGAAACAAAAGTGCCCCATAAGGAGGGCTGTAAAGAATCCCAAAAGGGTATAAAAAAACTCAAAATGCAGCTTCCCACAAAAGGGGAGCAGTCAGTCAAAAATGGTCCTAGTGACAAAAAACGAAGGAGAGAGGGTCATTCTAATGAGACTCCTCCTTCTAAGAGAACCCAAGGCCCTCAAAAGCCTAAACAGAAAAGACAATCCTCTACGCTGAAATTGCAAAAGAGGCTAATGAAATCGTCATTGTTCGGAAAAACGGCGATCACATTTCCATTGGGGAATGGAATAAAGTCATCCAATTCTCGACACGGACTACGTTCGTTGCTTGTCGGCCCCAAACGAGTCTTTACCAAATACGAAGGGCGTAAATATACCAACAAAAGGGCTATAATTTACGTTAATGATGAAGCTTCTGGCCATATATAAAAAGAATTATTAAAGATCATACCCCTTGTTATCCACATCTTGGCTAGAGGCTGAGAGAATGAGGGAAGAACGAAGGGAGAAAAAGAGACTCACGAGATTCATTCGCGGAGTTACTGGCAATATTGGGGATGAAGTTCTCAGTAAAATCATTGCACATCAGTGCACCATTCTAGGAATAAAAGGCTGGTTGAAGTTATAAGATCAGAACTCACAACACTGGGCAAAGTTCTTCACATTTGTCTAGATAAACAATCCTTTGAAGGCCTCCAAACTGTAGACTTTACACTCAAAATTGCTTCTGCAGGTAAAGTGCGTTTCCAGGACCCGCGAAATGCGCCCATTGGAGCAGGAAGAAGTCTTGTCCAAGGCTATACCGGACATGGACCATTTCTCTCTCATTTGAGTAAATGGAAAAAACACGAGTGAAATATGTGATCTCTGTTTGAAGAACCACAGACTGCTCATCTTAATCTACAAATGCCCCGCTTTGTCCTACGAAAGGCACCTAGTTTCGCAAGAGGAAGATGAGGAAACAAAAATAATCAAGTTTTTAAAATGTACAAAGATGAAAAATGTTATAATGAAAATTTTTAATATATACATATGATTACTTACTTTTACTGTCGTAACACAGATCCCCAATGTGTGGTTGGTTCTTTACTTTAGTTTATGTATATCTGTATATGTTTGTCTATTGTAAACAGTAATAAATTTCTAACTAACAAAAAAACCACATACAAGAGTATAATTGCCTAGCATAGCCTAAAAATATAGTTTTCGTTTTCTTGTTTCTTTAAATGGCTTTACGCTTGCCTTTCATGAGGATAAATGAATAAATTTTTGTTTGTCACACATAACTTTATTTTATACATTGATACATTGTAAGTAATACGTTCAAGGTAAGAGAGAATAGGAGTTTGAGTGTGAGGTGTAATGGTCCACAATGCCTTGAGACGTTGTTGCATAACTGCATATTTTTTCTCTTTTCCGGAAGAAAACCGTCCAGACCGATACTGTGTCAGTCGGGCTTCTTGATACTTTGCTCATCGCAAAGAAAGCCAAGGAATGACCATTTATTAGAATGGGCACACATATCCGTCTGGAATCCCCTATGCCATCCTTCAACACAGTGTTGGTTTTGGGGAAGTTTCATCGGATGGTCTGGTATACGTTCCACATTTCTCAGGGAAACCTTGGTGCACGGATTACTCCATGAACATACGGGCACCAATCCAAGTGCTTTCAACGTAAACGCAAAATGCCTCGGGTACTCTGAAAAATAATAAAGTGTAATCTGTTATATTTCAGCACGAAGTAGCTGGTCTAAAATAATAAATATAATTTAATTAAAATAAAACAAAACAATAATAAAAACACAAACTAATAATAGCGTATATATATATACATGAATATATAAAATATAAATAAAAAACCACATCGATTTTTTGGGGAAATCATGCCATGAGATCGGAGTAATCTATAGCACCACTCCCTCGGCGAGAGCTATTGCTGCATCCCTGGCAGCTCTCCACGTCCTGGCCTGTCGCAACTGTGGAATTTTATTCCAGGCAGTTCTTGCAGCACATACCAGGTATCTGCCTGCCAGAGGAGGGGGTTGGGGACGATTCCGGCTGCGTTGGATCTGGTCTCCTTTCCATTTTTTTTTCTCGAAGAGGCATGAGGCCAAGTGGGTTTCTCCCTCTTCTTCGCCGTCCCTACTCCAAAATGCCTTCCACGCCTCATGGCTGCCGACCGCACGGCCATGGTGTTGATGGAGGGAAGCCCTGCCGACTTAGGAGGTCCCGGACGGGTATGTGCTCTCTCCTGAGACTGCCAGTGAGAGTCCTGGCAACATCATTCAGAGCTACCTGGGCAGCTGCAATCGGTCCTGTGGGGTTAATGCCTCCAAACCGTACGGGTGTGACCGCTGAGACAGCATAGCCGAGCTTCCCAAGAACAATGCCCTTGGCAAGTTGGTGGAGGTAAGGACCCCTTGGGATGTGCTTCGCAACCTTACAACCATGTTGGCCCTGACCCTGGCTGCCCTCGCCATGATGCCAACATTTAAGTGAGTGAAAGGGTGGAGTCAAACTTTGCCCCTAGCAACTCCAATTCACTGGAAGGGAAAATGTGGAGGGGCGACCTTTACCTCAACCCTCTTCCTTCTCTCTTTACTGTCCCTACCCCCGCCAGGAGTAGCTGGGTTAATAAAAGTGTAATTAGTTATATAGTCTTAATTTTTGATTGAACTTACTTCTGGGAGAAGCTCGGCATTTCCGAAACTCTTCAAAAGCCTCTTGTACTCGATTGACGGGCACATACGCCAGAGCACCAAGCATATTGATATGCTTCCTGAATGATCCATCGGTCTCGTACAGACCTTTCCAGCCTCTCTCCTGTACCTCACGAAGAATACACTGCTTAAAGTGAAAAAAAACATCCTTGAGAGGGTTGTTGGGAAAATCTCTCCAACAGCTCGAATCATCGCCTGCTCGTAGTCCGTCGTGAATGTCGTGGGTGAAAATCCCCTCACTGCCTCCTGAGCACGTCAAGCATTGCACGAAAGGCGACTATGTTTTATTTGGAAGCAGTGCAAAAAACCAGAGGGACGGATGACGTACCATGAGGCATGAATGTGTACAGCTGTGCAAACATCGGTGGTGTAACCTTAATGTGCCATCAGCATACCAGTAATTGCATTGGCGCAGAAATGAGATGTTTTTTTTGTGTGGCAAAATATAATTCGCATATTATCTCCACCCGAATCAAAGTAAAGGAACTGCTTTTGATCAGGTTTTAGAAGAGTGAGTTCGGGAGGAATAACGAGGTCTCCTCGTGTAGCAGGTAGTGGGGTGCATTGTAGGCGTTTGTCCGCTGCCTTCTCACTTTTGCTTCATATTATCGATGCCAGTAAGTTCAGTTACAGAAGTTCGATGACAATTGCTGAGGGAAGTTGAACGATTGTCTTGGGCTTGAGCCGAGTGTTGAGGGCAGTTGCCGGGCAGTCGCCTTGGCTCGTTCCGCTTCTACCTTATCCATATTTCCAAAATGGTTGTGGTTGTCAACACAGTGCTAAAAAATACGAATTGTTAAAGATAAACCGCTTTTTACATACCAAGTGTACGAGATACCTTTCTAAATCATCCTTCGTGTACCGGCGGTAGCTCGACAGTTATCCTCTGAGCATCTCCAATACCTCTTTCCCCTCTTGTCTTGTTCCGATAAAATACGAAGGAACCAATTATGAGAATTGGTCGGTTTTTCGAGGAATTAATAAGATGGTGGTTCATTGTTGAAATTTAAAAAATGATATTTAATAGTTGAAGGACACTTGAGTACAGAAGCATTTCACGGGGGAAAATGAATACAAAAGGGGTGATTGAGACGTGTCTGAAAAAATAAATCTGGCACCATGAATTATATTAAAGTAAAAGTACTCAGATATTCAAATCATGGAAAATGAATCAAAGTATTCATGCCTTTAAAATGAATTTGTTACTTTTCATAATGTGTTCTTAGTTTCAATTCTTAATTTTTTTAAATAATGGTAAAGTACTTTGAAGCCCAACCAATTGTATCGTGAAGCCGACTTAAGCTATGTACAAAGTTAAATTAGAGGCCATTCAAGATCTCTCCCACTCAAGATTGAAGTGCATTGAAGAAGAGAGAGAGAAGGAGATACGAAAGGTTATTTCACTTGTAACACAATCTGGTGAAGCTTCAATAAAACCCGAATACATTTGCAAGAAATTACGAGACGATACTCCGAATTATACGACTGTTTTCGACTGCAAGAATAATATCAGTGTGTTCGTGGGCACCATCAAAAATGCCTCTTTTTGACATAACCTAAGAACACAAAAGGATGAGAAGAACAAAGTGTGTGAAAGAGATAAAATTTACTGGAACAACATCTATCGAAGGACGAAATAAGGAAGCTATATCTGAGGCGAAGCTAAACAGATTCTCAGGCCCATCAGGGTTCAGCTTTGAATTTTATAAAAAATACAATGATCTTTAAATTCCAATTTTACTGCATTTTTACGAAAAA
>CP045890.1:32054355-32068836 GCA_013387185.1 Caligus rogercresseyi
AATTACTTTGTTCATAGTGGACACACAGAATCAGCTGAACGATTGTTTCTCTGCTATTGAAGGGAATCAGCTACTCTCTATATTATATCTCTATGGTCTGTTCCATTGATAAGAAATAATGCTTCAAAACTGGAATTTAATTAAAAACGCTTACAGCGATGGGACACGTTACATCAAGAGACTACAGTATGTCTGTATTGATGCTCACACTTTGTTTAAACCTATTTTAAAGGCATGCAAAGAATATTTAAAAACCCATGAAGTGTTACTATGAGATTTCCTATGAGATTTTTTTTTATGATTGAGCGTAATTTAAAAATGAAAGATTTATGACTTTTGCAAAGGCCAGTAGTACATAGGAGTTATTTTGGGCCTCCCTCAGAAGCAGACGCCAAATATTAACTTATGCTTTGTTTTTTGACACAATCCTACAAGAATATATTTACGATGATAGAAATTAAGATAAAGGTAATAAATCCGCCATTTTTCATTCTTTATGTAATTAAATATGGCTTAAATAAGTAATGACAACTTTCCATATTAACAAAGTGATTACATGTTTATTAGCAAATATGAAAACATGATTGCACACAAAATATTACAAGACTCGTCATTTGCCGGGATGTATAATACCGGTGGTCATGGACATAGCGACGTTACTCTGCACTGATGTCAAAATGCCGGGCTACATTGGAAAAAATATTGAAAAAGCAAGAGGTCAAATTAAATTTAAAGTTATAATCATGATAGGAAATAAATAAAAGAGATACAGCCAGACCTGTCAATAGCAACCACTCAAGGATGGCCGCTATACACAGAGTGTATATATAATATATATTTTTTTACAGAGTAGATTTGGGTGATCGCTACGGCAAGGGACAACTGTAGACACGTGGCCGCTTGTATTTTTGACTGTAATGGAATATATTGTGTTTTATGCAGGCTTGTGAACGGAACGCAAAATTGAACGGTGTTCAGCTGAACGCACGTTCAATGAACGGAACGCAACTTTTTTTGAACGCTGAACGTTGAACGCAAAAAAGCTGAACGCTCACAAGCCTGGTTTTATGATGAACCTATAAATCTCCTTGTTTCAAGGAGATCAAAAGTATTTTTGCCAATGACGTCATTTTAATATGAATGTCAAAAACATCTAAATTTTTATTTAATCCTTTCTTTTTCTTTTTTGTCAACATCAATTGTTTAAAAAATAGAAAATAAACATATAGTAAAAGGAGTGCAATGGCCGTGTGCGTTAAGCGTGTTCACTCTCAATGTTGGGGGGGGTGGTTCGAATCCGAGGGGATAGTCAACTTATGGTCTACCTCATGATAAGATCCTAGGTTCGAGTGACTATTTTAATACTAGTATGCTTATTTATATCCTATCGGATGCATTCTATCGAAACATATAGGCAAAAAAAAAACATTTAGTTTAAAATTATTGCTTGTTGAAAATCAGCAATAGAGTGGTCCCTATAAAACTATGCATAGCGATACACATTTATATACATATGTTAAACAATTTAAGGCTTATGAAAGAGGTAACAAAAACAAATAAAAATAAATAATTATGTAAATTCTTAATGTTTTGTAAAGATTTTGATTATTGAATTATAAACTTTTTATGTTGCAGACCCGATGTCCGGAGATATTTGATATGGTTGATGGCGAGATTACAATTGGTACTATCTTCCTACGAATTCTTCAATTTAAAAGCTGCGGTCTTTACAATAGTACTAATTTCATATTTAGACAATAATTTTGAATTTTTAATGCTCATTTATGTTTATTTTTGACGTAACTCTCTTACGATTGTTTTTTTTATTCCCTACTTTCTAGTGTATTGTTATTTTTTTGCTCTGTCTGGATTTTAGCTAATAAATAAAAATCTTACCAAAAAAATCATATGGTTTTATTTCTTATTTGTCTTAAGTTCGTTGAAAAAAATTCATGTTTAAGATGCATATCTGTAAACCCCTGGCTTTGACTTTTTTTTTCATTCCACAGTTCATAAAAATATTACAACATAAAAAACAGAATGTATATAAAAGAGGTTAATGCGTAAAAACATAATTAAACATTTTAGTTTAAAATTAAACATCAAATATGAACGAACACTAAAATACAATTATAATTAAACAACTTGACAATCTAAAACAAAACATAAATTAACGATAAAACGGTCTATTTTAAATCCTTGATTGGCGTAAAAGTTTTTTAATAATTTTTCCATAAGGCAGGGAACACGAAGGGAAGTACGAATTACATCTGCAGCCCAACTACACTTTCCATTGGTGACAGAGGGGATCTTGAGGTCCAACGCCGCGTACTTGCCGCAGCCGCTAGAATAATTGCCCTTACTCCACGGACTGATAGAAGAGTGAGATGCTAACCTCTTAGCTAAGAGCTTTGGCATTTAGAGAGTGCTATTTATGCTCTAAATTTTGCAGAAAGAGATCTGCCAAGACTGAAGAGGACGATGGCTTTGCAATTTTTTTTTGTATCTGGGTATGAAGTCCTTTGACATTCAACTGATGAATGGTTTAGGATGGATACTGATGACAATCTATAAAGGCATGCAAAGTAGTGTTATAAATTTTCCCACATCTTTGCATGGAAGTATCAACGATTGAGATCAGCGGATATCTACAGCTGAGCCGTAAAACTTTGTCCCCTCAGCACATCCTATAAGAGATTTAAGATTTTTTTAAAGCTGGGACTCAAATAAAGGACTTCTGAGATCGAAGTGCATATAGTGTTGTCCATCGGGCGCGATTTTCAAACCCGAGCCCGCCCGAAGACTAATAATTGAGCCCGAACCCGGCCCGAACCCGATTAGTTTTGATATGCGCCCGACTTGCGCCCGCCCGACCATTGGGAAAATATATTAATAGAAGAAAAGTGATGACGTTTTTTTTTAGAAAGAGGTTCGAGGGAAAAAAAAGTGAAAACATGTTTTGTTTTGAAAGACATTTAATTAAATATGTAAAGAATGAAAAAAGCCCGCCCGCCCGCATAGCCCGCCCAACTTTTATAATTTTTGCGCCCGAGCCCGGCCGGCCCGTCGGGCGGGCATGCCCGCCCGATGGACAACACTATGGCGTAACCCATTGAGGCGAGGTCAAATAGAGATGAAAGCAGAACAAAAAGTTTATTTATCAAATCATGTAGTGATTTTAATATTGTGTATATCATTCTTAACTCAGATTTTGCACAACTAATACTGCTTGATTAAGTGACGTTTGCCCTGCAAGATTAATATAATTATAGCTCTAGGTTAATTCTATCAATTCAAACTATTGTTTGTCGTTTATATTAACAAATCGTTTCAAATAAGCTACGTTAAACGATAAAACCGTAAAATGTATTGTTCCACAGAAAAAGTTCATGACATAATCGATGTTATCACATATATTTAAAAAAATTGTTGCCGTTCCATAGTCAATGATTGTTGGATTTGATTTTTCATACCGTTTATTCCAAGTTCTAAAAACGTTAGTGTATAAATACTGTTCAAGGTTATTCAAATGATGCCACTTGGTAAAATTTCTTGGTGGAGGCATTTATTCCATAACGGTCATTTTAAAATTAAAAACGCCTTAGATTCGGACAAACGGTTTAATGAAGACTTGCTACATACCTATATAACATGCATAAATTATGAATACTGAGTTGATACCTTCTATATCTGCTAGTATTAAAAAGCTAGTAATACTCCCATAATATATAATTACCAAAAAAAACTTAAATGTTTAAAAGGATCTATTTATTATTTTCAGTATTGTTCCCTAACGCGCGCGAGTAATATATTACTTAGTTCTATTACTGCGACTAACTAGAGAAAACAAACATATTAGATATTGCTTTCAAATAATAACTAATATGTAATATCCTATTTACATATTACTTTCGTGAAAAAAATATTCGACAGGCATTTTTTATGAGAATTAATGAACTGTGAATATATGTGACGTCACCCAGTGGACATAAAAATGCAAATCAGGTTTTGTGAGGATTTCTACAAATCCTGTTTGAATTGCCTTTACTTATTGTTTCGGAATGCTCAAAAAAGTAATTATATATATAAAGTAGTATATTACTTTCGACAAGTAATAACTAATATTTTAAAAAATATTACTACGCTGTAACAAGGAGTATATTACATACTTCTTTCAAAGTAATATTCGCCAAACAATTATTATTTTACACATACATGTATTCTTCTTTATATGGTATACCTTTTAGTCAGATGACTTCTATAATAATAATAAAAATAGACAAAGGGAGATCTAAGAAGAAGCTTAGTCTTGACTTTACACAAAAACATGCATTGGGAGATGATAAAATATATATTATGCACGCTATTAAGGCCGGCAATTATGTAAAAATGACCCCCCAAACGATAAAATATATGCAATTTTAAGGAGTGAAAGCAGCCCCTCAAGGAGTCTTCTTCCAGCAAATGCAACTGACAAAAAGTGTCTTCATGTCACTGCTCGAGAAAGACTTTGCACATTGTTAATGTATGTACAAAATGGTATCAAGTTCCTATTAGTGTAGAAGTATAAAGTACATAAGCACATAGTTCAAGGGATATACTACATTCCATTATATTTAAAAACAACAGCATGGTCTTCAAAGTGGGCGGGCAACAATGCATGCTTTTATGCTCGAGATATGGCAAGCCCTTTTGCTGTACCTATGTTATATTTGTTGACAGGTCTTGTTGTTTTGAATACAACAATCATGGGGGGCTAAGGGATTCATTCTAACGGTAAGTCCAAGGTCGAAGTCCAAGGAAGGAAGTCTATATAAAATATATTAATACTATACGAAGCTGTGTGTTTAATATTACAAAGTTGATCCCCCCTCTCCCGAAAAACTAGCAATAAATTTGAAGGAGCGCGATAGCTGTGTGCCTTAAGGCGTGCTCAACTCTCAATGTTGGGGCGAAGGTTCGAATACTCCCGAGAGGGGATGGTCATTATTGGTCTACCTCATTGATAAGATCCTAGGTGCGTTAGACTAATTAAATGCTATAAGGCTTATTTATATCCTGTCGGATGCAATTCTATCGAACCATATAGGTATTTTTTTTTAGTGAATAGCACGATTTATGATTGTATATATCTAAATTTTTAAAATAATTATGAAGTCTCATTTCCCGATGTTTGGCCCAATAAAATAAAATTTAGCTTACGTCTAGTTTAAAACATGTAAAAGGATAATAATCATTGACCTTTTTTGCAAGAATTTTATTTAATTATTTAAAGAAGTCGTAATGACTTATTTATATTAAAATGAGAAAAGTAATGGCTCTTATTTCCTCTCTGATGGCTTCTTTGAGTTCCTTTATACCTATGGGTTTCTCATCGTGACCACGTCCTATTGATAGTTCCAAAGAATATGGGAGATAGTCTCAGGGTCCGACACATTCTGCATTGAAGTAAAATTAGATCTATATTAGATTACATATCCCGTGAAACTGCAGGAGAATGCTATTGAAGGATTACTCATATATTATATTACTCAAATGTATGCCCCGAAACTGGCGAAACATATCTTTGTAGGCCGAGTTATCTGTCTCAATATTGATTTTGATTGGTGTCCCATAGTTTGTACACAAACTCCCAAGAACTTTTTCTATGAGGCTTTTTGAACATTCTGAGTTGCCTGGACGGTTATTATCACACGCTGTGTTGATGTTCGAGACAGTCCAAGACAAAAAGTTCTTTAATGCATCAGATTGAATGTGAACATGTTAGCTTCAAAAGAAGAATTCAGAACTGAATGGCAAACATAGAGAACACTTTGGACAGGAGCCTGTCTTATCACAGCAAAATTATTGTTCAAACTTCTATATTCGTTGAATTCTTCAAATCCGTGTCCTCCTGATATAAAAGCACACAAAAAGGAGGAATGAATAGATGATGGCATTTAGACTCCTAACCTGTTGGAACCTTCTATTTCACACGCCTCCAATTGAGGGGAGGAAACCAAGAGAAGTGGAGATGGTTTTAATTTATATCCACCTATACATATAGAAGCTTGTACCTAGGAATTGCCTACACCAACAGCATACCTATGATGCTCTTGTCTTCATTTATAATTTGTTACATACTCCTCTAATGAAGGGCAATTCTTTTTTAAAGGGATTTGTCTGTAGAACTCTGTTTTGCATACTTCAAAGACGTCTCGTATGTTGCTGTTTTTATTATTATTATTGAAGGGGCGTTGGCCCCAAACGAGTTAAGTTTGCATCAAAGCTTGTTCCGTTAGCTTCATAAGAAGACAAAGAAAGTTGAACTTACATACGTTTGCAGAGTCTTCTTCAAAAAGAAGTATTGACCGATTCGAACAAAATGTAGTTTTGCGTTTAATAATTAGTACTCACATATTTGGCCGCCTACGGCGCCCATATGTTCATATTACATAAGTTTCTTAAAATTTGTATCATGGATTTTGTGGAGATAAAATAGGTTTTCTAAATGCTAATGAGTTACAATAATTATCTGTTTTGTACAAACATTCCTCATAAAAAGTATGACTTTGTACAAAGAATATGTTTTAAGTCACATGAGATGCTTTTTCTTTTTCTTTTTCCTCTCTTTACCTTGAAAGGTAGTAGTAAAATCAGAAAGGTGATTGTACAAACATTCCTCATTAAAAGTTTGACTTTGTACAAAGAATATATTTTAAGTCACATGAGATGCTTTTTTCTTTATGTCTTTTCCTCTCTTTACCTTGAAAAGTAGGTAGTAAAATCAGAAAAAGGTGATTTTCTGGTTCATTTCTGGTCCCATCACTTTGCAAATAGTTTTATTAGGACCTAATAAAACTGACCCAAGGATTCCATAGATACCTTCAAAGTTCAAATCTGACCATAAAGTGGGAGGAGATAGGTGCGGACATACAGACGGACGGACGGACAGAGATTGGTGAATTATTATATAGATTTCATGGTATAATAAATGTGATTACAATTCATACATTCGTGACCTTGAGCTGATAATGCATATGCTTGCTAGATTATTTTAGGGAACTTTTTAAATGTTGTTGGCTAACAGAAATGTAATTATGCAATTTATTGGACGGTGATTAGATAGCATTATTATTATTTATTATATATAAATTTAAATTGCCCCTATTTGTGGCTGGGATAATACTAAGGCTTTTAAAACTATATTGCTACTTACAGCATTGGGCTTGAACAATATAGGTACATATTTATATGCTTACAACCAGAACATAGAATATGCAAAAGCTTATAGTGTCTGATCACTTTACAACTATTATAAATACACTTTTAGAAATAAAAAAAACTCACTAATAAACATGTTGTTTTTATTTAATAACACTGTTTTTATATATTTTTCTACGTTCGAGTGTCAGAGTGATGATCCAATTATCGACAGATATTAGCAAATCAAAATAAACCTTGCTTTTTTCATGAGTATGAGCAGTGGCTTTATATAATTATATTTATTAATGGAATAAGAGGAGTCCATTCAAAGGATTCGACAATGACGTCATGGATGTAAGCCCATGAAAACAGACAATTACATAGTATTTTAAGGATGGTTTTCTTCTCTCTGATTTGATGTTCAATCATAGACAACCGGGAGTATTGAAGTGATACTTTGTAGCATAATACCAACTGTTTTTTAATTATTCCCTCTCCTTTTCTGTCCACCAATCACGTTTCAGAAAGCACCACCTTTTATTTATCTTTTTGCATCCTTATATATATTTAAAGAAAGTCTATGTTTTTGCCCCCCCCCCCCCCACATTCAAAAAGGATAAGAAGAAAACGCGCCAAAATTGTTTTAACTAAAGAGATGAGCACACACACATACACACGAATAAGGATGATGAAATATTGAATGATGGTAGTCGTGGTAGGAGCCTTAGACAATGGCAATAGTCATTATTCCATCATAAAAGCTGTACATAACCTCTAACTTCTAGATGAAGAGATTTGCTTCTATCATCATCCATCGTCGTCGTCGTCATTATGCCAAGTGTGTGTGTGCGTGTGTGTGTATGAAATAAGGCCATCCCTCTCATCTCATACAAAGAGTCATTTCTCACAAGAAAATAAAATTAAAATACAATGCACATAAGCAGACCTATTTAACAAGGTCTTACCATATATATATATACATATACATGGAGTGCTTATTGAAGGAAAATATTGAAGCTTACACAGTTCAGTTGTTCATACAGAAAATGGAAGGACAAAAACAATGAGGAGTCTTCTCAAAAGCCAGGTTATTACTTTTGATAACATTATGGTAGTCCTCATATATAAATTTAATTTTGCTAAGGTCAATTGAACTAACGAGGATCGTCCATACTACCAAGAGAGCTGACTTTTCGCTTGCATGCGATTTATAATGACGTCACACCGACAAGTGGGAAGAAAACAATTTTAATAAATTTTTTTTTACTTCTTACGTCATCAAATGATAATAATATTTATGACGTTTCACTATTAGTGAAATAATGAAATAAATGTACCTGGTATTCTATTATTTTGATTTTTTTAGCATTTAAATCCATATTCTTTCTCCCGACGTTTTATGGTCAGAGATAAGCATTCATTTTTCCCTTAATAAAAACAGCTGTTGCATTACCTTAATATTAATATCTGATATTGGAGGAGTCAATTTAAAGGAATCCTAAGTGACATGGATCGAGATTCATGAGTAAAGTGACAAAAAGGAGAAGAAAAATCACGCACTTAGTTGACAAACATACCTTGAAATGGAAATGGCGGGGAAAGTAACATGTTTTTTTCATCCATAGCTTCAATAAAAGCATAACAACCATTTATAAAATAGGACAATTGTTTTAAAACACAAAGCATAAATAAACATTTTAGTTTAAAATTATATTTTCCTTCCAAAAGACCTAAATATCTATAAACTAATAATACAATTATTAATGATCCATAAATATAAACATTAATCATATTATTATTTCATGATTATTTAAACTTACAAATTTAATAGAAAAAAGTCCAAAGTTTAGAGGGTGAGTTTGATGTGAAGTTTTGAATCTTCTTCAACACTTAGAGATGCCGTGCAGAATTCGAAGGGAAGTAGCGTATTATCCTATACGCATATGTCCAGGAATCATTAGGGAATCGGGGATACTAACTTTCAGGGTTCAATATCTCGCTGTAGCGGATAATATTTATATTCTTGAATTAGTGACAACCAAACACTTTCCGTCCGTCAATTTTTATCCTATATAATATTTGAATAACATTTAAAATGTGTTAAAGAACTGAAAAATACAAAGTTTAGCCTAAAATTCATAATAAGAACAAAATTTAGCTCTACCAAAGACCTTAAAAATAACTAACATGGGACAATGCATAAAAGTATTATGTTTAATTACCGCTCTGATTTTATTTTCGATGACAACATTTATAATACATGTATGATATCATTCTATATATTTCTATACCACAAGAAGGAAAGCTAAACATTTTCAGATTTTTATGAACTTCATATTATTCATTTAAAAAGTGCATCAGGGATGATTATTATTATTTTTTTTCTTGCCCGATGGCAACTTTATTCAGAACATATGTTATATTAAAATTCAACAATAAAGGACAATGGGTATTAGTAACATATTTACTAAAAATATTGGGTGGGCATAAAATGTGTAAAGGAGTACATTAAGAATATTGTTACATATTTAAAAAGTCAATTGACATCACATAAAAAAAGTAATAGTTAAACAATCAATCAATTTCATTGATTTCTTTATATACATTTTGATAATGGAGATAATACCCCGGAGCTTTGTATCGTTGGCGGATCTTTTTGCGTATATGACTTGCTGTTTTTGCAATCGTTGCATTAACTTTGAGTCCTCCTTTCCCGCAAAGTAGGCTAAAAAGTTTCTTTGTCTGTCACGGCTCCGAAGCTATTCATCAAAATACTACGAATCCAGGGATGATTATTATAAAAGTGTACAATTTTCCTGCAGGAATGGGGATTCGGTGTATTTGGAGGTAATATTAATTACTGACCTGTGAGCGATGGGATGTGTGTGTCACACATCCAATGCGTAAGATTTAAATCTCGCGTACCAAAGTTGTTTCGTATGTAGAACTCGGATAAAAGCAAAACCTCAAATTGCCAAAAATTTGGGAGCCCAAGCAGGCTTCTTTTTTCGTTAATAATCCTCTTTTTCTAAATTAATTAAAAATGCTCCCAATTCTTTCTTCGTTGCCTTTAGTATTCTAAAAAGGATACAGTTGAACAAGGACAAATAAAGCTTCTGGAAACTCCCATTAAGGGGCTTAAGTTTTGAACTGAACGCCTTCAGCTTTTAATGGGGGCATTTTTTTTAGTCTTTACGAAAACTGTTTATAAGACTGCATTTGAGTAAAGCTATCTCACATGATACCATCTCTACATTCAAAGCAATAAGAATTGCAAGTTAAGCAATATATTCTTCAGGAGTAAATTACATAAAGACTTTTTTCTTCTAAGTGGACCTCTTGCAACTTTAATTCACTAAGCCCGGTTTAGAAGGCCATGATAATCCTTGTAAAATCAAAAAACCTGGGAAATCAACTCCAACGATTAAAAAAAATCCTTATTTCCATTTTTAAAATATATGGATTATTCATTTCCTCCGTAAAAAGTAATATTTCGGAGGGTTGACTACATTTTAGTGCCTGGAGCTTTGCTTGGATGTTGAAATCAACCTAATTTGCTCTTCCTTGGATTATATGTAACATGACTGCATGTTCAAATCTCTCTTTGTCTTCTTCTTCTTCTTCCTCTCTCTACGCTATGATTACTTTTGCCTTTTTGACAACGACTGGATTTTCTTAGCTTCAAGGCCGTTCACACACTCCAATTCCTATCATCATGCACTTTACAAAAAGCACGTGCAATTCTGTACAAAAACGCAAGTACATTTATTGGAAACACTTGAGAGTATCTTCAGCGTGCGCTCTAAGGGAAGCCAGGAATTTACAGCATTAGCCACAATGAAGCAAATAGTTAACCCAAAATTATTATCATTATAATAATGGAAATGTTGATTCCTTTTCCTCCCTAATTATTATGGTGCAGTTCCTTCTGGGGAAGGATGATAAAAACTGGTTTGCTATCGGCCCCCCTTCCCTTGAGGAAAGAGGAAATTAATGCAGCTCAACTCTTCCGGGCTTTTCTCTTCCATCCTTTGTATAGAGAAGTCCTTATTTTTTTAACTACTGAAAAGACAAGTTATTTCAAAGGAAGAACCCAATTCTCAAAGCTGATTGGCTAAAAAAAGTCTGCTGTATGTGTGATTTTGAAGAAGCGCGGGAGAGGAAGGTATTATATTTGATATATTAAGATAAGTGGAATAATATATTTCTATGCTTTATATAACTATAAATATCGACGTTTAATGAAACAAGTCCTGGACTTCTCAGGGAGCACCTATACGACTACAGATCAATAGGAAGCAATTGTTCATCGTTATAGATCATTAAAGGGCAGCTTTTGAGGTTGGAGCCCCTCCTTTGCTCACTTGACTGGCTCAAAGTCTCTACGGTTACTTTAAGCAGCCCTGGGTAAAAGTAAGGCTGTTGTAAAGGCATGCTTATAGTTACGCTTCAACACGCCCAAAAATGGTCATTTTGTATGTATAGAGTATTGAGAAGGGACCCGTCTTTGGTTATATCATATATACCTATTTCTTCCATGTATACGAGATCCAATGAGTATTTCTTCTTTCTTCCGTGTACTTTTTATACTTCTTCAAGGTCAATCTATCTCTTGAGTAACTTAATTGGTTTGAAATTCTCCCATGAGACTCTCCATGATGGTTGTCAAAACTCTTGAGTAAAGGTTGGGTCGCAAAACACGCCCTTTTTGCAGAGTCTTCTTTTTTTATAATGTCAGTTAGGTACATAGTTGAATGGCAAATAATATCAGGCTAGGGGCGTGCCCTTTCCATCTTAGTACCTGTTGCATAATTCGAATGTATATGAAGAACTGCTCCTCAGGTAGATGAATAATATTTGAACATGGTAATCCTAGTATTCATGCAAGCTTCATCAAGAATGAATGCACAGTAAAATATTGCAGTCTCATTTGGATATGCATTTTTAATCATCAATGCCATCATGCATGAAGTGCATGATATTATTTCCAGGCTAAAAGTTCAAATCTGGACCCCAGTAAAGTAAATAATACATTTATTTGTTTCTGAGAGAGGAGATACTACCTAGACCAGACATGGGCAAACTAAGGCCCGCGGGCCGTATACGGCCCGTTAGACAAATTAATCCGGCCCACCGAGTTTGTTCAGTAAATAATATAATAATGCTTCACAAATCGTTCATTACGTCTTGTCCATATAATACAGCGTTTCAACAATAGATGGCGCGCTGACATTGTGGCCCGCAAGTGCAAAAGTTTGCCCATCCCTGACCTAGACTCATCATAATTGCATGAGAGAGTACTAAGATTTCAAAATATCTAAGGATAACAAACCATTTGCTCGAACAAGATTGGTTGAAATAAAAGTATATAATTGTAACACTTCAATCTAATAAATAATTTTCCTTTAACTTTTGTTAGAACAAATCCATCCGCAAAAAAAAACGTCCATGTTCATAGAATCCAATAGTTCCTTGGTGGTTATATATATATATATATACATCAGGCTGTGAACGGAACGCAAAATTGACGGCGTTCAGCTGAACGCACGTTAATGAACGGAACGCTGAACGGAACGCAACTTTTTTTGAACGCTGAACGTTGAACGCAAAAAAAAAAAAAAAGAGTTTTGCGTTCAGGTTCCATAATTCCCTCGTTTTTTAACTTTTTTTGGAATTCTTAAAAAAAAAAAAAAAAAACAAACTTCATCACTACGCAGTACTTTTTTTGGAATTCTTTTTTTTTTTAAAAAGTCATCACTACGCAGTACTTTTTTTGGAAATTCTTTCTAAAAAACGTCATCACTACGCAGACTTCTTTTTGGAAATTCTTTTCTTTAAAAAAAACGTCATCACTACTTAGTACGTTATTTGGGATATCATTTTCTAAAAAAAAAAACGTCATCACTACGCAGTACTTTTTAAATATTTGAACGCTGAACGCTACGGAACGCTGAACGCAAAAACATTGAACGGAACGCTGAACGGAACGCTATTTTTTTTTGAACGCTGAACGCAAACAAACTGAACGCTCACAAGCTGATATACATATATATATATATAAATATATAAAATTTGATGGGATTCCCTCTTTGGTCTTGAACCAAAATATTGACTGTGTATACATACATCTTTACACGGATCTTTGAAATAAAAATGCCCTTACCTTACCACAGATGACATTTCGTATTCTCCCCTCTATATTTTTACCAATGGATATCCGAGGAAATTCCAAGTGGGAAAAAAAATTCCAGGATCAAGATATTTTCCATTTCACTAGAAATCTCATGAGAATATATAAATTTTTTGAAGGAGTCATCAGAGAATAATCCTTGCTCATGACAAAGTGATCCATCAATGATGTAATAGGAATTTACTACTCCTTGATCTCTAGGAATTTTAAGATGTCCTCTGATAACATAATCAGGTCATGACCAAAGTTCAATCCAGAGATTAACCTTAAAAAATATCGAAGGGAGTCCTATTTATTGTTTTTTTATATTCCAGATACCTCAAACTTAATAAGTCTTTCAAATAAAATAATTTTTAAAAAAGAAAAAATCATATGCTTTAATAGGACTCAACTTTATTCTGAATTGGATGAAATTAAAAGCAAAGTGATATATTTTTTCTTCTCATCAATAACTATCATTTCGATTCCTGCATGTTTGACTCTTCGAAACATATCAAGTATACTTTGCAAAGGCTAAGCCATACTATCTTATATTTTTCTCTATTTATTATTATTTTTAACTGACAATTCCAATCTTCATCAAAAGCCTCCTATTTTTTCCTAACGGTATATTTCAACCCAAGTTACTGACTAATTTCCCCCCCCCATTTTCATTTTATTCGGTGATTTCCTAAGGGAAATTACACTCAAAGATAGTATTTCATTTTTTATCTTGGCGTGGTAGCCATTTTAACAGCATTTATGACGTCATCAAGCTGGTTGAATGTTTTTACTCAGTTGAGTATCCAGTTGCTATTATTTCGGTCGTCCAATTAAATTAATGTAGGAGTTAATATATGTTATTTACGCAGAGAAACTGAATACATAGTTTGGTTATCTTGAAAGAGAAGACAACATTCATATGAAGTCCATTTCCAGCTCTCAGGCCTACCAATATATAGATCATGAAGATCTGATAAAATAAGGAGAGTAATCAAAGTTGTTGTTATTATTCGATTCGAAACCAGACAACATATAAAAAATGTAATGTTATTCTTCTATCATTGTAAGACATTATGCTTAAGCTAATTTATGTCAAGAGTTAAATGTAGAGAGACCTTTTGCGA
>CP045890.1:32068936-32111748 GCA_013387185.1 Caligus rogercresseyi
ATCGTACAAAGAAGAAATCACACTAATAATTTCAGTGAAATCATGCATGTGACTTTTAATATTAAATCAGTTCCTAAAAAAGTTGACATTGGGTTTCATTGCCATTTTTTTTCGTTTTTAACCTTACGGCTGAGTATTTAATTATCGTAAAAATAAAAAAATGACACCAATAATTTCAGTGATGTCATCGCATTTTCATTTAATATCAGTTTCTTAAAAGTTATAATTGGGTTTTCAATTGCCATTTTTTCCGTTTGTATTCCTGAAGGATGGGTATTTCAATATCGTAAAAAGAAGAAATCACAGAATAATTCAGTGATGTCATCGCATGTGACTTTCATATTAAATTAAGTCCTTCAACAGTGGGCATTGGGTCTTCCTAGCCATTTTTTAGTTTGTATTCCTTAAGGCTGGGATTTAAACATCGTAAAATGAAGAAATCACACGAATAATTTCAGTGATGTCATCGATTTTCTTTCATATTCAAATCAGTTCCTTCAACAGTTGTTCATTGGGAATTCCTTGCCATTTTTTTTTGTATGTATTCCTTACGTTGGGTATTTAAATATCATACAAAGAAGGAATCACACGAATAATTTTAGTGATGTCGTCACATGTGATTTTCATATTCAAATCAGTTCCTTAAAAGTGTCCTTGGGTCTTCATTGCCATTTTTATCCGTTTTTTTTGTTCCTTAAGGCTGGGAATTTAAACATCGTAAAAAGAAGTTATTTTAAGTCGTTTCATAAAGTGCCTATGTTATTTCTTATGAGAGTAGTTCCTAAAAAAGTCGTCATTGCATCGTCATTGCCATTTTTTCCGTTTTGTATTCCTTAAGGCTGGGCATTGACATCCCTCTCCATCTCTAGGCATTATCGAAATTGATTAGCACGATGTTGCAATATAAAAAAGTAATGTATTTTCACAAAAACTTAAATTTGGGGGGACATACAGGGACAGAACGAAAAATATTTTTAAGTAATCATGTAGAAAACGTATTTTCCAGGAAACACTCAATAAATCAAAAACACGTCTTAGTACCTCAGTCTTATCCACAAAAATTTTGGGAAAATCTAACGTTCAAATTTTAAAAAATCAACAAAAAAACGTTTGGCGAATAAAATAAGCATGTCGATGACGAGTTTTTCGGGAGTTGACAACCCTACTAAAAACACTCCCTGAGCTCTCAAAAACTATTCACTGAAAATTTCGTCAAGATCTAATGACCCGTTCGGGGAGATACAGGGAAACGAACGAACGAACGGAATTCTTTTTTTATTAGTATACTAGCGAATATTACCCGGCGCTGCCCGGGATTTTCCAACTTGACAATAGTATGGATGGAAAAAAATCACACCAATAATTTTAGTGATGTCATCGCGTGTGATTTTCATATTAAACTAGTTCCTTAAAAAGTTGTCATTGAGTCTTCATTGCCATTTTTTCCGTTTTGTATTCCTTAAGGATGGGCATTTTAAACATCGTAAAAATTAAAATCACACGAATAATTTCAGTGATGTCATCGCATGTGACTTTTCATATTAAAATCAGTTCCTTCAACAGTTGTCATTGTATATCATTGCCATTTTTTCCGAATTATATTCCTTACGGCCGGGTAAAAAACATAGCACAAAGAAAAAATTACACTAATATTTCAGTGAAATCATTGTATGTGAATTTTCATATTAAAACCAGTTCCTTCAAAGTTTTCATAGCTCTTCATTGCCATTTTTTCCGTTTTGTACCCTTTACAACTGAGTATTTAAACATCGTAAAAAGAAGAAATCACACGAATAATTTCAGTGATGTCATCGCATGTGACTTTTCATTTTAAAATCAGTTTCTTAAAAAGTTTTCATTGCCATTTTTTCCGTTTTGTATTCCTTAAGGCTGGATATTCAAGATCTAAAAAGAAGAAATCACACGAATAATTTCAGTGATGTCATCGCATGTGACTTTTCATATTAAAATAAGTTCCTCAAAAGTGGTCATGGGTCTTCCTTGCCATTTTTTCCGTTTTGTATACCTTAAGGCTGGGAATTTAAACATTGTAAAAGGAAGAAATCACACGAATAATTTCAGTGATGTCATCGCTTATCTTTTCATATTCAAATCAGTTCCTTCAACAGTTGTCATTGGGTCTTCCTTGCCATTTTTTGTTTTGTATTCCTTACGGTTGGGTATTTAAATATCACACAAAGAAGGAATCACACGAATAATTTCAGTGATATCATCGCATGTGACTTTTCATATTCAAACCAGTTCCTTAAAAAGTTGCCATAGCTTTCATTGCCATTTTTTCCGTTTCGTATTCCTTAAGGCTGGGTATTTAAACATCGTAAAAAGAAGATGAATAATTTTAGTGATGTCATATCATGTGATTTTTCATTTTCAAATCAGTTCATTAAAAAGTTGTCCTTGGGTCTTCATTGCCATTTTTTCCGTTTTTTGTTCCTTAAGGCTGGGAATTTAAACATCGTAAAAAGAAATTATTTTTAAGCCATTTCAAAGAGTGCTAATGTTATTCCTAATGAAAATTAGTTCCTTAAAAAGTCGTCATTTCATCATCATTGCCATTTTTTCCGTTTTGTATTCCTTAGGCTGGGTATTGACATCACTCTCCATCTTTAGGCATTATTAAAATTCGTTTAGCACGATGTTGTAATATAAAAAAGTGTTGTTATTTTCCACAAAACTTAAATTTACAGGGACAGAAAGAAAAATATTTTAAGTAATCATGTAGAAAACGAATTTTCCGGGAAACACTCAAAAAAACAAAAACACGTCTTAGTACCTCAGTCTTATCCACAGAAAATTTGGGCAAAATCTAACTTGTAAATTTTAAAAAATCGGCAAAAAACGTTTTGGCGAATAAAATAAGCATGTCGATGACGAATTTTCCGGAGTTGACAACCCTACTAAAACACTCCCTGAGCTCTCAAACTATTCACTGAAATTTCGTCAAGATCTAATGACCCGTTCGGGAGATACAGGGAAACGAACGAACGAACGGAATTCTTTTTTTATTAGTATACGATACAGGCTTGTGAGCGATCAGAAAAAAATAACGATCCGATCAAAATAGCGATCAGAATTTCTTTGCGATAAAGCGATATAACGATCAGGGATTTTTCCGATCAGCGATCCGATCATTTAATTGCGATCAACCAAAAATTACCTAGGTAATACCAGGCTTGTGAACGGAACTCAACTTTTTTTAACGCTGAACGTTGAACGCAAAAAAAGAGTTTTGCGTTCAGCGTTCATTTTTTCCAAACATTCAATGTAGTTTTGATTAAGTTGCAGTTAATATTTTGTTTTGTTCTGTTCCTGCATAAATTTAATGTTATTAATTGATATTGAGATTCATAATTTTCTAATGATAAATACAATATTAACTTCAATTAAATGTAGAAAATGCTTGATTCGTGTTTATATAATATTAATGCGTTTTATATTGTAAAGATGATTAAAAATATATCTTTGTAAAATACGATACATTCATATAATGCTGTTTTATAATATTTATTTGTATTATATAGCTTTGATCTCGTATTTGTCTTGATTTATTACACCTTAAATATGATTATAATTTAAAATATAATGTATCTATTACTGAGAAAGTAGGGATCCATCCAGTTACTCATACATCTCAGGTTTATAATAATATTTTGCGATACTTAATACGAACTCGGACTCCGTTATTTCGAAAATAAGCGAGTCTGGTCATCGCGACACTTTTTTTAAATATATTTGATCTGAAATGTTTTTTATTAAGATTAAAATAGTTAAGTTTTTTCATGGTGACTTGGCGTGTTTGTCTTTTTTGAATGGAAAACTACTAATCATTAGTAGTTGAGAAACGCTGTACTAATAAAATGATAATTTTGTTACAGTGAGGAAAAATATATACAAGTTGGGTTTGATCAGGGGTTCCCAACCTTTTTTCTTTGGTGACCCCCTATAGAAAAATCTCCAGTCTGGCGACCCTCTTATGTAGTGAATATAGACGTTCTGCGGACCCCAGGTTGAGAACCCCTGGGTTAGATCCAGTCAACAAATTTTTATCATTTGAAAGTCGGCTCGAGCTTTTTTTTATAAAAACCCTAATAGTACTTCCATTTTTCAAAATTACACATTGTTATTTTTAAAATATTTGAACGCTGAAAGCTAACGGAACGCTGAACGCAAAACATTGATATTGAATATGTTTATTTTGTATTTATACGTATTTGTTTACGGAACGCTATTATGTGAACAGTTTTAAAAAAAAACATTGAACGGACGCTATTTTTTTAACCCTGAACGGAACGCTACACGCCAAAGCTGAACGCTCACAAGCCTGAGTAATACTAATTCTAAGTAAAATTTCAATTATACAGTCAAACCTTTATAAGTATTAATCTTTATATGGCAGTCCAAAGCACCCACCAAAATTTACCCCAGAGAAATTAAGTATTATACCGATATAAACATACCTTTTAAATGAACAATTGACACACCTTGTTAACAATTTTCTATTACCAGCCTATGAGCTCCAACACTCTGGCTCCACCATTGACATATGTCTGCATATTTTTAGAAAGGAGATGCCAGAATAAATGTTTCTCATAGCCTATGAGCTCCAAAACAGACTTCTCGATAGACGCGCTGTCTGTTTATTTTAGGACAAAAAATATATCGGGATAGCACATACTGGCTTTTTCCATTAGGGGTTGTCTGAATTTTGTGTTTTCTAAAAATATTAGCCGTGGGAATAGATTTTGGTCAAAAATCCTTATTACAAACATTTTTTCCTTTTTTAGTTATTTTATACAAATTGATCGGATCGGCATTTTTTAGTGATTTTCTTACGATCAAAAGATATAAAGATCAGGACCTTTTGCGATACTCCGATCAGCGATCAAATATCGCTATGGATCGCCGATCAGAAAAAACTCCGATCAACAAGCCTGTATATATAACAACACACAATGACAGGCGAGCAACAAGTTTAGATATATATTATAAGTACTATTTCAATAATATAATTCATTACAAATATTCATTATTATTGTTATTATAGTGTAAACATATATTTTTAAAATCTATATTTTGAGCAAAAAAGATTTAATATAACGACGTTCGTAACATATGGGCAATAAAGAAACATACTGAATGTGAGAAATACTTATATTAATATTGATTTAATATTCAACAGTTTCCTGACTTCTTCATTATTATAATGATAGTTAGAATAATAATTAGAATAAAGCACTTAAGAATGAGGAGTTGTCAGAGAAATAAGAATATTAGTTAGGTTTGTAGTTAGTTAAAGAAGAGAAGTTATAAAAGAGAGTTTGACTAGGAGGAGTGATTTTCATTATCAATCAATCAATCAATTGTCCGGTAAGTCCATTTTGTGTTTAAAAAAAGATTATATATAAACATAAGAAGATTCAACAAAGTATGCAAGTTATGTATATAAATTTTTGTGTGTATAAAGACGTTTTCTTAAGTATTTGATATATATATTCGAGGAATTGAAAAATGTAGATGAAAAGATGGGAAAAACAAGACAGAGAGAGAGAAGAAAAAATATAAAATCATAGTTTTTGTCTCATTAATTAAAGGATCCCGCAATGCCGAGTGCTTTCAGCTCTCGTATCTTTGCGATTATCCCTTTCCTTCTCTCCAACGGCCTTGCAGAGATCGATGTATCGCTTGACGTCAAACCCCACGCTGCGCCTGTTTGTGGAAGGTATGAGGTAAATTCTTTCTTCGAAGGAGGGCACCTGATATTCGTTTCTTGGTCATGATGAAGTACTTTAGGCAGAGGACCGCTGAAGGCCGTCACGAAGTAAGTGACGGGCTCCATGATATCCCAGGAGTACTCGAACCACGTGAGCCGAGCCAGGAAACCGAACTGGAAGGCGGCAGTAAGAGAAGTAGTAGAGATAGCGCTCTGTTAGGCGACTCGCTTTTTCTGCTATGATGCTGTACTCCGGCTCCGGAGGGCCATCTCCTGCTTCGGAGCCTCCAACTCGCACATCTTCTTTCCTCCTGTTTTGCAAGATACTCCCCTACGTGAAGCACCCCAAAGAGCTGTGAGATCCGAGCCCGGACGTCCCCAAACAAGGCAAGGTCCGACTCGGATAGGGGGCGCTCAGAGACCAGGAGCTCCGAAGACTCCGTTGGAGACACGGCGTAGTCCTTGTCGTTTATGCTCAGGGTGAAATCCTGTGTGAGCAGGGTCTGAAGAGGGGCCGTGGAGAAATACGTAACTCCAGAGGTGGATGAGCGAATCACAGCACGATCCACTCCCTTGTCTTCCTCCTGGATCATGGACAGGAAGTCTCCACGCTTTGAGAAATGGGGCGAAGAACGAAGACGCAGTCTTCACTGCGGGAAGGTAGGGGAACACAGACATAGGGGAGCCCGCGGTTCATCGTGATGGATACACCCCCAGAGTAGGACTAGGAGGAGAGGATGACGCACCCCGATGAGCCCCCGAACTGGCTCCCTCAATAACTAACCCAAGAGTTCCCCGAAACAACATATTTCTACTCGAGCATGGAGCACCACCAATCTACAAATATATATTATGATTGTTTAGAATGAGTCCAAAAAGTCACATCTGAGTAGCACCCTGCCTGCAATAAGAAAAGCGAATGTGTTAAAAAAGGGAATATATATCTTTCAACCTATTAACTATTATGCCTAGTAAAATGCGGCTCCTCTCTCTCCCCCTCTCTTTCAATGCATGCTAGCTTTGAGAGCTCTTCTCCTAAGCCACACTCTCTTTTTTGTTATTCCTTCCTTCCTCCTTGACTGTCCTTGGAGGTAAGTCGAAGACGTTCTTAACATTCAAATCAAGCTGGGCCCTTTAAAAATTTAAAGGGCTAACTTACTCTTTAAGCTGAAGGATTAACGTCTTTTCAGTGACGTCATCATTCGTTTGTATATCATTGACATGTAAATAGAGCAATTGATTACAACAAAAAAATATTTTAGGGCCTCTCAGTTGATGTTTTCATTATGAGAATCAAAACAATAAATAACATTTGTTTCGAACAACAAGAAACTATAGTTGAACAATGAGCCGAGCCTGTAAAAAATATAGGGCTGAGTTTAATTTGAAGCGGTAAGAATCTTCCAATGATGTCATTATACGTTCTTTAATAATTTATATGAAATGCAGAACACGGATCTACTATTAAAATATGTAAAGGAACTGCAGCGGATGTCTGTATAATGAAAGGATCTGAAATTCAATAAATATTGGTTTTTAACTACTAAAAACTACTTGAACAATTATATAATTGTGATTGTATTGAAATATTTATTTGCCGTATTTGGAGGACCCATGGCACCAGATGTGCTATAATATATCTATAAATATGACTTTAGGTCATATTTTCAAGGAATTTATACAAACTTTGAATATAACATATCCAAATATTACTACTCTACAAATAATAATCTCTACACAAAAAGACAAACAAAGCACAATAATGACGACATATTATCAGCAAAAGTACTTTTATATTCTTTTGATAACCGCACAAAACGGCGGTTATTTCAATATGATTCTTTTGTGGATTTAATCTTATTAATTCATGAACGTTGATTACAGAGTGAAATGACGTATCATTATAAAGTATTTGAACTTTATAAAGCAGCCATGACTAAGATAGTGACAAATAATTTAGGAGTACAAAAACAATACCTTATTCGTGCCTATAATGCTTATTGAGTTTAAGGATCTTCTTTGTGATTGAAAATGAGTATGTCCCACGAAAGAGTATACTTTGTATCAGGCTTGTGAACGGAACGCAAAATTGAACGCCGTTCAATGAACGGCACGTTGAACGGAACGTAACTTTTTTTTGAACGCTGAACGTTGAACGCAAAAAAGAGTTTTGCGTTCAATTTTTCCAACATTTCTGGACTCACTTCATCACTTTTTTGGAAATTCTTTTCCAAAAAAACGTCATCACTTTTTTGGAAATCTTTTCTAAAAGACCATCTTAGACCCTTGGTTAGATCCAGATTTAAAAAAAAAAAACCTAAATATACATCTATTTTTCTAATTACACATTTTTTTTTAAATATTTGAACGCTGAACGCAAAAACATTGAACGGAACGCTATTTTTTTTAACGCTGAACGCTCACAAGCCTGCTTGTGTATATGTCTCTATTGTTTGATTTCATAATATTTGATATGAATGAGTTAAAATAGTACGATAACCATTTAATTTTTTTAAAACAACCAAAATTTAAATAATAAATCTCAAAGTCTACAGTTGTGAGGCTTAAAAGGAATACTCTAATCCATGGTTCCCCCAAGTGTGGGGCGCACCCCCTAGGGGAGGCGTAGAGCAATTGCAGGGGGGCATGGATTAGAGTAAACTGTTACACTTATTACAATCTGCAGTTTATGGCAGTTCACTTTTATTTTTTCAACAAATAAAAGAGGTTGAGGTTTGCATTAATTACAATGTGTGAAATAAACTGCAATGGACTCTTAGAACAAAATGTGTGTATGTCCTTTTTTTGGGGGGGGGGCGCAGAAATTTCTTATGTACCAAAGGGGTCCCAGCAGAAAAGTTTGGGAACCACTGCCCTAACCAAACTATTTTTAGTTATACTAACCGGACGCTACGGATCAGAAACTTGTTTTTTTCTCAAAATCCTAGTGGACTCCCTTACTTATGTTGTCCATATTTTTGATTGTTTATTTGTGGATATTACTATGAATTGTGTCTTCATTTAATTTTCAATGATACATACTTTTTATTCAAATAAAAATAACTCCTCATTGTAGCAAGCAGGCTTGTAGGCGTTCGCACGTTCAATTTGAATTTTTTCCCGTTCAGGCGTTCTTCCGTTCGTTTTGCCGTTCGTTCATTCGTTTAAGAATATAAATCATTTCCATATCATTTTTTTAAATATAGTTTTAACGATATAAACTTTTTATCATTCACCTGCGTATCAGGGGAGACAAATAACTCAAAATGTTTTAAATGAGTTCTAAGCTTTCAAATGTCAATTAGTCTATGATAATCAAGTGTATCAAAAGTCCAAATAATGCATCTATCCACAGTTTATAGATAGTAACTATTTCATAAAAATCCATAGAAATTAAATTTATTTTTAGTGTTAGTTTCATACAGTATGTATATTTAGTCTCTCTAATACCTAAGTCCCGTTTCCAGCCTGGATTCAACAAGGGTCACCATTTAGCTAGCATATTCATCCTTGTTCTAGTACAACACCCCTGAATGGGAACGAAACTTTTGATATATGACTAAGGGAGTCTTAAGATCCATTGACAGCTACCAAATTACAAACCCACAGATAAAGCAAAGAGTTAATATTTTATTATGATGGTCTTCCCCTATATAATATAAGTATGTACTCCATTTTTTCAGATAATGTTATGTAGGTATTTATTATAAACATACACCAATGATGTCATCTTTTTATATAAAGACTTGTATCATATTTGCTCCTTCACAAAAGTCCAAACATCGTCAAAACATACTCTTATAGCCTGTTCTCTCAGGATGTGCAGAGATGACTTATGTATCATAACGTCAGATATGCAAAGTTCCTTGTCTTTTGTTTTTCTAAGTTAATGTTTTTTAATGGAAGTATTAAATATTCCATCCAAATACTGAATAACTCCACACGTCAAGGAAACGAACAATATGAAATGACTTACTTCATCTCTGACGTCACGAATCCCTCGATATTGCTTCAAGTAGTATATTGTGTTACTCATTCTACAAAGTACCACAAATCCTTAGTCATATAAGGTCTTTATTGGCTTTATTATTAAGAATATCACGTCAGATAATTCGAAAGCCTTCAAGCCCTCTCTCTGTCTATCTCTATTTTCTAAATCCAAGAAAATGAAAGCATCTCCCTTATTTCTTCCCTTTTCTTCTTTTTTTTTCTTCTTCCTACTTCAACTCTATGTGATGGGCCCGCGCAAACAATTTTTTGAGCAAGTTCTCCCACAAAATAATATTTATATTATACTATTCATGTTTATCCATCGAGTTGTGTGATATATATTACACTTAAGTCAGTCCTCCAAAGTAAGAGTTAGGTTCCGAGGGGGAGTGTCTTAGGAGCTAGCTAGCTAGACAGGAGTTGTGGGTTATTATTAATGGGCATTCATGGGATGGGTGAAGAACAAAAAAAAGAAAGAAGCATTTCCTCTCTATCTGCTTTGCTCTCTCTCTCTATTTTCGTAAAAGAAAATGGGGCAAATGGACTTTCGAATTTATTCTTTAAGCCTCTTAAAGACCGCATTTCCCCTATATTAAAACCCTTTTAAATTGGAATGCTCATTTTTGCGAGGCAAAAGTAAATGGGGTTTATAAAGTATCTAATCTCAATGTACATAGGAATCGATTTGGGGTGACGTTAAAAGTGTAATGTATTATAGGACCCATCAGTAATTGGATACTCCACAAAAAGAAAAGATTTGCTTGACTTAAATGGTTCTAACAGGACGTAAACCATCCTTATATATAATATATATGTATATATATTACATCCGAGCTGGGATTCGGTAGAAAATTCTACGTGTCAATCGGTACGGTCATTTGGGTATTTTCTACCGTGAATACTTTGTTGTTTTTTGTAAATTACCTCCCGCCGAAGGAGTTATATGGTTTTCACGGCGTTTGGTTTGTTGGTTGGTTTATTTGTTTGTTTTTTAGTCAGCAGGATAACTCAAAAGTGCGGAACGGATTCGGATGAAACTTTGTGGAGTTGTTGGAAATGCCAAAAGGAACAAGTTGAAATTTTGGCATCTCTGAGTGCTTCTTTAAGAGGCAAATGAGCTAATACTAATAAATATTTCAATTAGCCTACTCTGCAATATATGTCGCTGTGCTGTGCTCTCCCTCCTTTGGCAAATGACAAAAAGACCAAGTGATTCATTTGGTGGGGATCGCGGAGGCTTGCACTCTCTGAGTCCTCTAGTTGGTATTTAAAATCTACCGACGGTAGTATCGAATACCGATTTACATTCGGTAGTCGTAGCTCTGATATATATATATATATATAATAATTGGTTCTTTGGCAACTCTTATTTCTTTCTTTTTCTACACCTTATCCCGAAAATGAGAATCCTTTATTGTCAAGAACTCACAAAAACAAAATAAATATAAATGAGAGTGACTTATTCATAATAAATAATGGGCGATAATGAAATAATTTATTAATGACGTTGATCGACCTCCCGTGAGAAAATGTACATTGTGTTCTAAAGAGTGGCTCTGTTTAAATTTTTTCGCCTCAACAACCTCAAGTAATTATATTAATGCATTATTCCAAAATACCAACTATTTTACAAATTATTGCCTTTCTTATATCCTTTCAACCAATCACACTCAATAAAAGTCCTAGAATCATAGAACCGCTAAAAAACAAGTTATTGAGCTACAACTTGGTTTATTGTTCTTTTTCTCCAATTTCGATCAAATACATTTTAGCAAGCTCAAGGGAATGAAAGTTTGTGTTTCGTTCTTAAGGATAAAGACTGACCGTTTATTATAAAAGTATACACTAAATATGTCCAAAAACAGAACGCTACCTGAAATACATAGTTCTATTTGGCTTTAAGAGTACTCAACTGTACTAATATAAATTCATGTCCATGAAAAGTATTATTAAATATTTTGAATCTGATATATCTCTGCTACTTGTGGAATTTAAGACTTATATATATATATATTCTCAACAATAAAATAATATTTCAAAAGTTTTTGAAATTTATTCTTCGACTTGAATTTAATTATCGCATATAACAAAAGAACAAATAAGCCACAACTAAAGATAGTTCTTGCAAACTCATTAATACACATGATTTTTTTATTTATTATTTTTATATTATCTTTTTATTAGTATAGACAAATTACAATTACTTGCTCCTTGAGTCGAGCAGTTGCTTTTTTTAACATGGATGTAAGGGAAAAGAGACATTATATTTTTTAAGGAGGAATTTCTTCTCTACGAATAATGTTAACCCTTCAGCAGCGGCAGTGGAGTGATAGATTGTAGCATAATGCCAACTTTATTTTATTTTATTCCCTTTACTTTTTTTCAATCAATCACGCTGCAAATAAAGATCCTTTTCTCTATCCCTAGACATTGTTGAGTAATAAATACTTTTTATAAAAACAACAATGTCTATAATCTTGCAAACCGGCTTAGATCTGTTATAATCCATAAATACGGCTTAGCTATAGGTTTGATCTCTCTTTTAGGCCGGAAGTCTTAGCTGGATTCCTCCAAAATGTGAGCATATAATTGGATAAATAATTTCAGTACAAAGTGATTATTTTCTGGGCACAATTAATAGGTGGAATAAGATTAAAAGGATTAGACAATCGAGGCCCATGAACGATTAGCATTTTTAAGGATTTTTTTTTCTCTATCTGAATTGATGTTCACTCTTCAACAGCGGCTGCAAGTGACGTCATACTTTGTATAAATATACCAACTTCATTTTATTATTATTCCCTCTTCTTTCTTTTCAACCAATCACGCTTCAAAAGCCAACGTTTTTGTCTATCTCTAGCCACATCTATCAAAAGGGATCGCGTTAGCTCAGTAGAAAGCGTGCTCGACTCCCAATGTTGAGAGTGCAGGTTCGCTCGTTCGTTTTGGTCCACCCATAGAGGCATACAGACATAGAGAGCTTATTCTCTTCAATAGCAGAGATACATCGTCGTTCAGCAGTCACTTGTGCTCAAATATAAACAAAGCAATTTGTACTACGTCATCGTAAGCTGATCATAGAAATAGATGGATTTGTTTATATTGGCCAATATGACGTACTTTTCTGAAAAAACCAATAAGCTCTCTATGTCTTTAAATCTCTATGGATCAACTCATTTTAAAGATCCTATGTTTGATATACTAATTTACACGCCCTAATGCTTACTTATATCCGCACGGAAGCAATTTTATCGAACCAAAGATGCAAAAAAGAAGAAATATTGATTTTAAAAGTTATATTCTTCTATTATCATTTCCAAAATACTTTTATTATCTGTCCCTTTCAGAAAAATGAATTTTGAAGGAGTTTAAACAATAATGAAGTCTCAATCGAAGACGAATCCTTCGAAATACAACCGTTATTGTGTCGGAGCTAATAACTATTTTTAAGGGATCTTGATTTTAAAATTAATTGCATCTTGATCTAGAAATTTAAAAGAGGCAATAAATCCCGGGTATTGCATGGTTCTGCAGTTTGGTAGTGGATTTGGCCGGCGATTGAACTATACATACTTTTCGATTATTGAGTTATCAAACATAAAGTATCCAAATTAATTTTTTGGGTGTAAAAATATAGGGTCAATTAGTACAATGATGCCCCTCTTAATAAAATACCTTCTATTGTACCACAGTCTTCCCATTAACATCATACTATATAGTGACCACTGCCTTAATTTGCTCAAAAAGGGACATATTTGAGGTTGTTGGTTCCCTAGTAGCATTCTATGAGCTCATTTTACCTCAGGTATACATTGTTTCACTGTATGTAATATTGAATCCAAAGAAAATTCACCGCACACAATGAACGAAATTAAAAAAAAACTGAGAAACAGGAAATCCGAGAGCTTAGGGCTAGTCTGTAAAATCTTATACATGTAACATATTAGGCACATCATAAAACAGTATTTTAAGGACATAGAAGAATATTCCTTTCTTTAGCTCTTAAATATACACATACATTTACTTTGTAAGTATGGACAAATATATATAATATATATATATATATATATATATATATATATATATATATCTATACATAGGAGAGATGTTTGGTTTAAATCAATGAAAAAAAATATCGAATGAAGAAAGCTATGTAGATTAATGACTTTCTATATAGTAATTAGATTCTATTCATTCTATTCTGTGTATTTGGTTATAATTCAAAATCCGGTTGCTTTCATGATTTCATATTTTTTTTATAATTTGAGAACTACCCAAATTTTGGGGGCAGTGCCCCCCTGTCTCCTACGCCTATACATATAAATATATATATATATATATAATAAATATATTCCTATGCTAGTTATTTAAAATATAAGTGTAATTCCCGATAATTGAATAATTTGAAAAATGAATGAATTAAAAGAAACTCCTACAATAGGAAATAAAAAGAATGATTGGTCTCTATCGTTATAAATATCTTTTAGGCATAACGAAAATGAGATTGACACAGAATTAACATATTAAACTATTTGCTTAGATCTTTATTCAATGACGGAGGATTTGATATGTATCAACTAACTGGACTTAAAACATAGAAAGTCTTCTAAAAGCCAAATATTCTTTTGGAGATCTGCAACCCTAAATATTTCTAAAGTTCTACATTATTAATCACAATTAATTAAATACTTCTATGAAATGATTTAATGTAAGAACGGATCATTTATTGAAAACAATTTAAAATTCCATGTATAGTGATTTCAGTGATTTTGTAGCCAGGTCAACATCAACCAATTTCGCTCTTACAATATAATAACAACAAAAAAACATTTGTTGAACATTACTTCAAGAATCCCAAATAGAAAAACAACAGCCTAACGTTCAATGGCTATATTTCAAATATCCTTAACGTATTCAAAATGGCCTCAAATCTACGTCTGTAGATATGTCGTTCGGGCCCAACTATCGATCTCCAAGGGAGACAAACCCAGTTCATCCAGTCACAAGAGAGAGAGTGTTCACTCTTTCTTCAAACTTTCCTCAGGATCCATGTGAGAACCGTATATGCATTTGAAGGTGGATATTCTTCCGTGATTTGAAGCTACAGTCCGTACATGCAAAAGAGGGCCCAGGGCAGTCTCGCCGTACGTGGAGTCGGAGCGCAGATAGGCTCGGGAACCCAAGGCATTCCTGGCATGTGGTGCACTTGTAGAGGATGAGTGGGGTTGAGTTTTCTTCCCCAGATGTCATGGTTGGTTGTCTCAACATCATGAGTTGTTGTTGATCGTCAAGATGGGGACACAGGTATGAGAGATGCTCGTGTGTCAAGAGGAAAAGAGAGTGCGTTCCCAGGAAGGCACTTATATACCACCATGTGGCTGAACTGAAGCAGCAACATGGTTGAAAGGATAAACCAAACGCGCGCTATAAGACCTCCCCTGAATTCATATAAGTTCAACGACTCATCCCTCGTCCTACAATAAAGATATAGTATTATTTGTATTAAGAGATAAACTCAAAATGTTAGTTTTTCCCATGATCACGAACTTCATTACATATTTTAAAGTCATAAATTACGAACACTAGACGATTTATTAAGGTAGATGATTCATTGAGTAAAGAATGAATTCAAAACAAAACAAATAAATGCTTTTATCAAAGAAAGAAGTTTTATTTTACAATTCCGTTGAATAAATAAATATTTGAATATTAAAAAGGCATTTTTATACATAATATTAACTATATTTATAACCAAGTTTTACTCTACTATCATAAGAATATTAATTTAATGAAGTGAACATATATTTTCCTTTCAATGAACGGCCCAACAAACAAACCAATTAATGTTTCCATTTTGAGGCAATTCTATGTACTGCTCTGCTTTTTGAGTACTTTATTTTATAATACCGTTAAATAGATAAATATTTAAAGTTTTTTATGTAATTTCATTACACATAATATTAACTAATTCAAAACAAACGCATAATAATAGTTTAAAGAGACAATTGGTATTAAGAGACATCTAAAGAACACACATATTTAATAAACTCATAGGCCGAAATGATATATAGAGAGAAGGGGAGGATCATTGTTTTTAGACGAAGTGTCTTATGAAGAGATTCAAAATAAAGCAAACTTAGATACATCCAGAAAGAGAGGGAGAGAGAGAGAGATCATTTCGCGGGGACTCGCGTAAACTCCTTTTTCCGGCAGAATAAACAGTAGGCCACAAGAATATGATGATCACGATGAGGATTGCGACTATAATGATGCTTACAATGCCGACTCTCAGCTCCTGGAGAGTAAATTAGTCAATGAGGGTAAGAGAAAAAGGCTTAACAATGCTTACGGCAATTTCATCCTCTGTGTATGGCTCTGGGGTTGTGTTCCGATCATCGGGATACGAGGGTGTGAAGGAGGAAATAGAAGGTGGGGACGTCTTGGGCTTCATGCCGTGATCAAAGGCGACTCCTTCTGCATGACTGAGACGTCATGGGCGTCGTTGGAAGGATTCTAAAGTCCAGAGGGGCCCTGACACAGAAGATCAATGAATGAGGACAAAATAAGAAACTTTGAATGTTATCTGCCTCACTACTCTGTACTCTCTGTTTACAGCTTCTCTCAAAGACTTTGAAGTCTTGGCGGGAGGTGTGACGAAATGATATAAAACAATAATAATAAAACTGCATGCATGCTTCTGCCAGTTCTTTCAAACAGAAAAAAGGGAGGAGGAGAAGGGACATGCTGATACCTTCTTTTCCCGGTTCCTCGGGATCGGTCATCCTCCTTTCCAACCACCAAGTAAAACTTCTTAGAATTCTCTCCCAGATCCACGCTTACGATCTTAAATGCTGCCTTATATCGATCTTGTCCTAGGTCTTCCAGGCTCTGTGGACATTAAATAGTATATGTTATTTTAAGTACTAAAATGATACTTAGAAAAATGTAATAAATGTGAAAAAAGGAATGTAATAAATTACACACAAGTGGTAAATAAAAAATGGTCGAAATTGAAGAGAAAATCCTAATAGAATTTTTGACCTAATTTCTTTTTTGGGCCTAACGACAATAGATATATATGGGATATTATATATAGAGACTTATAGATGATTATAATATATTCCAGTAAAGGTCGATTAGACGATTACAAAGGTTCCTCTTTCACTCTGCTGGTGGAATGGTCACAGCGGTGTGATGGTAATGAGGTAGCCGCATGCTTGCACGAGCTGGAGCTATGGGTCAGCACAGAATAAGAGGTTGTCTATTCTATGGCCTTCCTTAAGGAAACTGTCACCGCCTTCTATATAGAAAAGTGGCAAACTCTGTGGACATATCTGGACTATTGTCGTCAAAGCCGGTGCAATGCTTCCTAGGGTGAGACTTTTTCAATGGAAGCGTCTCTTGCAACTATTCAAAGGAAAACTTAATCATTTAGTTCAATTTACTAGTGGACATTGTCTCCTTCGTCGGCATTACCACTATATTCACCCTACCGGTACCCTCTATGTCAGGCTGTGGACAAGCAGATGAAGAATCCTCTTCATCTAGCAAACGTGTCCACGTTTTGAATTGGAAGGTCACTCCCTCTAGACAATTCGAAGACCCTTTCAAGGTACTCATGTTCTGACCTAAGTTCTTAAGCAACCACAGACATCGGCCATGGACAAGAACCCTCCTTCATGTACATCATAAAAGGACGGACTGCAATAGGAGGAGACCCTATTGCGAGGCACCATAAGTTTTTGTAAATTAAAATGTGCCCGTACTGATATTATGTATATGATGTGTAGCAATAAACTAAAAAAAAAAAAAAAAATATGTTACGGACAATTGAAAATCGGTCATTTTGCAAATTGCCCGGCATTTTGTAAAATGCCCGCTCCTTCGGTCATTTTGCAAATTACCCGGGCAATATGATAAAACAGAGAATCAAAACTCCTTCGGGCATTTTGCAAATGCCCGGGAATTTAAAAAAACGAAAATCGTGATAACTAAGTTATGTTTTTTAAAGACAACAAAGGAACAAAGAAATTGGTATAAAAAATTGTATTTCTGCGTCATACCAATAATAAACGTAAAACGCATTTTACACATTTTTGGCGGAATGCACAGAGTCCTTGGAAATACGTGTTATGACACGGTATCTATTTAAGAAATATAATGTCTCGTTTGGAACATTCTTTCTACCCTTTATTTATTTCGGCTCAAACCAAGAGGATATTAACTTTATATTATTAAAGTATTTTACATCCTCTATAAGTTTAGAAGCACCCAAAGTCCCTTAACCAGGAATCTTTTATACCATATTGAGGAATTGACCCCCCCCCCCGTAATAGGTTATGTTTTAAAATTAAGTTATTTATACATATTTCTTTGTTTTTGTTCTTATTTTGAGAATGCGTCATCCAATATAAACGTAAACGCATTTTCTCACAATAAGAACAATGAAACAAAGAATATGTATAAATATTTTTAATGAACGTAAACGCATTTTTACAATAAGAACAATGAAACAAAAAATATGTATAAATAATTACATTTCTGCGTCATACCAATAATAAACGTAAAACGCATTTTCTCATAATAGAACAATGAAACAAAGAAATATGTATATAATTTTAATGAACGTAAAACGCATTTTTTCACAATAAGAACAATGAAACAAAGAAATATGTATAAATAATTACATTTCTGCGTCATAACAATAATAATGCGCGTAAGTTATGGGTACATAACCATTAATGTTAAGTTCAGTTTAATCAACACTATTAGATCGAGAACTCACGACATGAATCATCCAAACGTGAAATTTACTATTCAAAACTTGAGGAACTACTTCAAAAGAAGGCGAACAACACTTCCATATTGGATAAGGAAACATACGGGAAAATACTGGCCTTTCTTAAGAAATATGAAGTCGACAACCAATCAACCTTAACCCAAATAGAACATGCATGGAAAAACAGGTATCAACTTATTCTTCAAAATGGAGTTCATAAAATTGCAAGAAGAGGGCATACAACACTGGTTGTTCCGAAAGAAAATTTATTCGAAGTCATCAATGAGACCCATATGAAATTGGGTCATGCTGGACGCAATATAATGATTCAGGAGCTCCAAAAAAACTACTGTAATGTTACACGAGAAAACATAATGCTTTTTCTTGAACTATGCGAGAGTTGTCAACTTAAGCAAAAAAAAGTAAAGAAAGGCATTGTTGTGAATCCAATTGTATCTCAACAGATGAACTCGCGCTGTCAAGTTGATTTGATTGATATGCAAAGCCAGGCAGATCGCGAGTATCGTTATATAATGGTTTACCAGGATCATTTAACGAAGTTTGTGTGTTTACGTCCCTTAAAAACAAAAACAGCTGAGGAAGTAGCGAATCACCTTCTGCATATCTTCAGCGATAAAGGTGCCCCACAAATTCTTCAAAGTGACAATGGAAGGGAGTTTGCTAATAAGATTGTATTGGAACTCGTTCACATGTGGCCAGAATGCAAACTTGTGCATGGGAAACCTCGTCACTCACAGTCTCAGGGTTCTGTGGAAAGGGCAAATCGAGACATACAGGACATACTGATGATGTGGCAACGTGACAACAAAACAACTAAGTGGTCAGATGGACTATGGTTTGTTCAATTTGCAAAGAACCGCCGCTTTCACTCTGGCATAGAAGAACTCCATATGAGGCAATGTATGGCCACCCTGCCACTGTCGGACTCGAAGGATTGCATTTATTAGATAGTAATATAAATACAGAGGAGCAGCTCTCAAATATGTTTGAGCAGATAAATTCTAACGAAACTAACGAAAATCAATGCGTGTCTTGCCAAGAACTTGTACCGACATCACAAAAATGCTTTATCTGTGAACTTCCATGCCATTCTGAACAACCTTGTAGTACTATCATGGTAGAAGCTCATGGGCATGAACAAATAAAATGCACTCATTGCCAAAATGATGAAGATCGCCAAAGAGAAAGACACGGAGCATCAAAACATCAACAAAATCAAGCTAAAAGGATGATGGACCTATCTTCAAAGCGCTTTCATTCTGTTGATGTGGGACAGTGTGTGCAAGTCCCTGTTCCAGGAATAGATCGTGGAAAGACGGATCCTCGAAACGTCTTGGCCGTTGTTCTAGATGTAACTGAAGCTGGACTTTACCGATTGGGCACAACTAACGGGATTCTAAAGCAGCTTTATTCACGAAACCAATTTAACCCTACTAAGAATTCATTTATCAACATTGAAGATGTCCCAAAAAGTAAGGAGGTGACGCTACGGCAAACCGCATCAGTTCTCTCCGAAGGAAATGGGCAAGGTTTTCAGAAATGCAATTGTAAAAACTATAACAGTTGTGACACCAATAGGTGTAATTGCAAGAAAAAAGGATTTTTGTGCAATAGCAAATGCCATGATAATGCTTCTTGTAAAAATAAATAATAACTTTTTAATATATTTTGAATTCATTTGTTTTTCTTGTTGATAAGTATATATTTTGTTTGTGTCTTTTTTTTTGTGCCTGAAGAAAGTAAAGAAACCTATTTAGTACCAATATGAAAATTGTGTTCGTCAAATAAATTAATAACTATTGTTAAAAAATTGTCTAATTTATTTCACAAGTTTAAAGTTGCAGTCTATGGTTTTTAATAGTGTTTATATCTTTCAAATATAAAACCAACAGTACACCATCAATCAACATCAAATGGAACAAATAACCAAAAAAAAAGCATATAATAAATAAATAAATGGTACTCTGAAACAAACTAATTACATTCTTAATAAATTAAAAAATGGCATACATTAGCATCCAGATAGTTAATTATTTAAAACATATACCTATTACGGGGGGGGGGGGGGGTCAATTCCTCAATATGGTATAAAAGATGATGAAAATACTTTAATACTTTAATAATAAAGTTAATATCCTCTTGGTTTGAGCCGAAATAAATAAAGGGTAGAAAGAATGTTCCAAACGAGACATTATATTTCTTAAATAGATACCGTGTCATAACACGTATTTCCAAGGACTCTGTGCATTCTGCCAAAAATGTGTAAAAATGCGATTTTACGTTTATTATTGGTATGACGCAGAAATACATTTTTTAACCAATTTCTTTGTTCCTTTGTTGTCTTTAAAAAACATAACTTAGTTATCACGATTTTCGTTTTTTTAAATTGCCGGGCAATTTGCAAAATGCCCGAAGGAGTTGTGATTCTCTGTTTTATCATATTGCCCGGGTAATTTGCAAAATGACCGATTTTTCAAATTGTCCGTAACATATATATATATAACATTCAAAGATTTGCAGTAATAATAATCAATATATACTTCGTATTACCCACCAAAATTCAAAATTCTGTAAATATTATAAAGTAGTTAGAGAATTTCATATATTATATAAAAAGCTATAGTATTTAGTATTAAAAAAGTTGTTGTATGTTTTTAAATTACATCTTATAAAATTATTTATTTCTCCCCATAAAACATAAGTGACTACAATGGTTTCGATATCCATCAATATTTCTTCCGGACAACGTACAAACCTAGGTTCTACTTATATCAAAAGAGAGCTAAGAAATGATCAGAGTCCACAAAAATGTTACACTATCATGTAAGAAAACACTTGAAATGACGGTTTGTTAATGTTATATATTTATTTCAAACTGTTTCTTTTTGAAGCTGATTTGAATCAGAATCGCCAGAACATTATTTTTCTATTGGATAAACTTATTTTGAGGTAATCCAATTTTTTGTTATACAAAAGCCAAACTCAAATGGAAAGAGTGTTTGCGGTTGAGTTAAAATATCTAATTGTTTATAATAATTTAGTTTATGAACGAATTCGAACCAATCTTTAAGAACCATTTTTATAATGGCCAAATGAGAGCAAAGTTTACTTTTGATACAAAGTTAGCCTTCTTTTTATTGGTTCTTTGTTGGGGTATTTGAAGGGAATCGTCTCCTTGTTAATGAAGGTGATTAAAAAATGTAATTTTTATTGGGAAATAAGGCTAAGACTGCAGACCACCTGATCAACAGATGCCCTGCTCTGTCCCTTATTTTAAATAATTTCAGTATTTAAGAAGGAATTCATTTTGCTGTTGTAATACAGATACCCCATTGTGTGGTTGTGTTCTTTACCTTAGTGTTTATTGTTTGTATGTACTATTGTAATCGGCAATAAATTTCTAACTAACTAACTAAACTAAGGCTAAGACATTTGAAAATAAATCCAGTTTTAATTTAAAAAAATATTATTTGAGACAGAAGCATTACATGTTTCAATTTAAATGATGTTTTATAGCTTCATTCCTTTACATATTATTTTTATAATCTATTTTGGTGCCAAGAAAATAATCACTTTGTATTTAATTTTTTAATCAAATTATATGCTTACATTTAAAGAATCGAGTTAAGACTTCCGGCCTAAAAGATATTTCAAACCATAGAGATATAAAGACATTTTGAGCTTATTCGATTCTTCAGAGGCATACGTCATATTGCCCAAATTAAACAAATCTGTCTATCTCTATGATCAGCTTACGATGACGTAGGTCAAATTACTTTGTTTATATTGGGCAATGGCGACAGCTGAACGACGATGTTTCTCTGCTATTGAAGGGAATAAGCTCTCTCTAATATAGACTATATCTTTATATCTCTTTGGATCTAACATATGTCTAATCCGGTCTGCAGGATTATAGACATTATTGTTTCGATAAAAATAATACTCTGCTCAAGAAAGTCTAGGGATAGAAAAAAGGAGCTCTTATTTGCAACGTGATTGGTTGAAAGAAAAGGAATTATAAAAAACAGTTTATTGCTCATACTCAAGAGAAAAAAAATAAATGTGTATATTTTTGCTCATATCTGTCGATTAATGGATCATCATTCTGACTATAGAACGTTGAAAAATAAACAAAGAGAGATATTAAGTTAATAAAAAATGTATAATAGAGGTTTGTATCTACCTTTGCAGAGTAAAGTCCGAACTGTGACCGTTCTCCAGGAACAAAGAACTCCTGGCTCCCGTCCTTTTCCACCATTTCCCATCGAACCTCTCCCTCCTCGGGCCGTGGGAACATGCTAAACTCCACCTCAAAGGTAACATCGTCTCCCTCATCAAAGAGCCCGAGGCCCACGGAGTCCGGAACCTTTAGAAAATATACTCCCAGAGAGAGAGAGTCCTCATTTAGAATTTCAGCACGCTCATCATGCAATATGTTTATGTATCTGAAATAAAGGAAGGAAGAGTAGAAAATCAAGACATTTTCAGAGCCATATGTAAGGATACCAAACGGGGATATCTTTCTACAACGTGATTGGTTGATAGAAAAGGAGAGGGGCGAATTTAAAAGCATTTAGCATTATGAAATAAAACATAATTTCCCTCGTGGCTCTTTAGGTGTTAAACTCAACTCAGAGATAAGAGGTCCATCCTCTTCACATAAGCCTCGATCCATTCCATTTTCGAATCCTTCTTCAATATAATCTAATGATATTCACTAAATAAAGCAACTGCTTATGCTAAGATAAATAACGAAATGTCTATCTTGTTTCATCATATCTTACGATAAATGGATCATTTGACTATATGATGTAGAAAAATGCAGCTTATAGATGAGTTGGCGATCAAAGATGCTTCTCGCAAACTAACCAAAAACCTTATTTGTCCGTTGGCAACGGATTTTGCATCTTTCTTTGTCGGATTGACAGAATTAATAGATTATATTGAAGAAGTTCTCAAAGGATATGTAAGTAAGGTATGGATGGAGGCCACTGAGAAGAGGCAATTTGTGTTGAAGATGATGCAATAAACCTTGTTTCTTTCCCTGAGTGTCAAGAGTCCCTGTCTATAATTGATTATAATAGATAATATTGAAATAACCCATTCGTAAATCTCATTGATTTAGATTCAACAGAAAAAAACACTTAGTGCTTTAAAGGATTAAGTTCTTATCTCTGCGTTGATGCTCACATTGCAACGAGATAAGTGGATTATAAGGTCAAATGTTTTTTTTTTAATTGCCGCTCCTTTTCTTTCAACCAATCATCGTAGCTGCGTGTTCAACTTTCATTATTGATATTCGCCTCCTCCTGAGAGAGGAAGGTATTTTTTGATTAAAATCATGGAAAATAATATTCTTGGTTCGATTAATTAATTACTTTGCTCGAATACCTATTTTTAACCAAATCGAACTCAATCCAACTATATATATATAAACTATATTACTTATGAATTTCGTCTGTTGTATTTTTATCAAAACAAAGCGATTGGCTCCCCTATGTAAGAAAAAACTAAGAAAATAATATCAAAAAAAAAATTAACGACAGCAGGGAACCAACACGAAGTTGAAAGTTTTTGGGTTGTTTCACCATACTTTTGTGTGTTTAGCTCTGCTTAATAAACTACTAGTAGTTTTATTGTGTCAGACTTTTACGGCTCTAAAATTGTTACGCCGAGTTCTTCTAAAACTCAATTAAAACATGAGAAAATTATAATTCCTAACATTATCTATTGACCAAAAAAACGAACTAAATAAATATATACATATATATATATATATATATATATATATATATATAATTCTAATTATTATATATATTTTATATACATTTTCAATGTCAGCCTATTCTGAACTAACTATCTGTAGTTCCTTTACAGTAGTCTTTTAAGGTTATAAAACTGTTCATGGGAATATGATCTGTACGAGTCCTGGCATAAATATATAATAAATCATGGAGAACTACAATTTCAGACATCAACTTTTGTAAAATAAACATATAAAAAAGTCTCATTAGTTGTATACAAAAGGTGTGAGTTGCTCTCAAGAGTGCTTTCCATCCTTTGATATTTTGCTTAGGGAAGGCTTGAAACAGTCCACTGTTTACAAAAAAGAATTAATTGTGCGTAGAGCCTGTATTTGTGAATACCTAACTTATTAAAATTTCGAGAAGAACAAAGTTTTTACAGAAATGCACATTCATATATGTAACATACCCAAAACATTCTCCAATATTAAACTTGAATTGTTCTTTCCATTCAAACCATAATTTCCTATATGCGACAGTATCAAATCTTCTCTTTTTGTAATGAAAAAAATAGAGCTTTTTCTGTGGGAAATTTAATTCAAAGTGACGCTTTCACTGCTTCTTAAAATCCATCATTTAAAGCTTTTATAAAAAAATCCCTTTTGAAGTCAGTATTTTTTGTGATTAAACTTTGTCGAGCTTGCAATCAAATATGATCCGATACACAAATTTATAGTTGCTTAATTTTGAGATTGGCGATAAGTGATGAACGATACACTATATATATATATATATATATATATATATATATATATATATATATATATATATATATATATATATATATATATATATATATGAGGAAACGACTGGGTACCCGGCTGTTTGTTGAGCGTCCCAGCCGGTGTATAAAAATCACCGGGCCGGGCTTTTAATATTTTCGTTCGTTCTTCAATCTGAAAGTGTCGACGTTTTTTTTCAAACAAATTTTTAAAACAATTTGAGGAAATTATTTTCTAAAAAAACGTCGTCACCTTTTTTCTAGGAAAAATGTCGTAACGTTTTTCTAGAAAATAATTTCCAAAAAAAGTGGTCACTTTGAGAATGACGAATGAACGAAAATATATTAAAGTCCCGGCCCGGGTCCGGCCAAAGAAAGTGTTCCGGTCGTTTCCTGATATATATATATATGTTATTAATCATAGGAGATATGCTTTAGTCAATTGAATAAACTGGTGCTTCGATATCTCATTAATTAAAAAAAAAATATATATATATATATTCCAAAAAGGGACGCCCAAATAAAAGTTTGATGAAAGGTGATTGAAGGTTTTGCTACAATTTTTTCCTTTTTTATCTCCAAGAATACTTCCCAGAGTTTGTGGAACACATTTCAAATTTCAAGTATCATATTTGAGTGTGTGTAATTATCCCGATTCTCCATAAATGTACCTCCATCAAAGTGGTTTTTATTATAATAGTCAAGGAAATAGGTCACAGATGTTTAAAGTGAGTTTATCAAACTTATTTCTTTAGTTAGGAGAGCCTTTCCAAAATGTAATATATATTTTAGTCTGATTATTACATATCTATTTACTATTAATATGTAGATGCCAGATTTAGAACCTGACGAATATGATTTTTTGGGGTTGATGCCGATATCTGCTTTTGAGGAACCTAAAACCAATATCAAGAGTCGACTTATTAAAAAAATATATAATTTTTTCTTCAAACACAAAGCAAATAGTAAGGGAGATTTCTAAAAATAAAATCTATTTAAATTGATAAATAGTTGTGAAATATACTAGGAAATGCGTTTAGATATTACCAATCCCTTTTTGCCATACTTCTCTCACGTCTTGCTTTTGTTTGCTTTAAAGACTTTTCATGAGTTAAAAGAATGGACACATCATGCTTCTTATGAGGTTAGAATGTGTCTGCGTATTTAATCATTTAAAAACAATATTTACTTGCAAATCAATTTTTTATCGTGATGCTTTTTCTGGACGATGAACTTAACGATGGATTTTTGTGTCCAAAACTCGGGATCCTCCTCATCATTCACCTTGTTCCGCTGAATGACCCCCGGCAGATCCTCTTCCCCAATGGACCAGATGAAGGATCATTCAAGTAATCACCAGAGGCCTGACACTCGAACTTTTGTTGAGATCCTAACAGAGTCAAAACAAAGAAGAATATTGAAGGCCTATATATTTAAAATCTGGTCATTCATTACCCAACTCCAGGCGAACCCGTCCAAAGCCATCCAGAATCTCAACGTCCACGTAGTCACATGTGCCCCTTCGAACCAAGAAGAGAAGGAAAATGCCACTCAGTGCATTGATCTGCATGGCGGATCGTCTTAGTCTCAAAGATGTACACGTATCAAATATGTTAAAAAAGAGTATGTTGCACTTCCATGGAATACTTTTGTTATCTGGGATTATTGTCTGTTGCTCTCAACCTAAAATAAAATAAATAATATTCGTTCGTATATCACTATTTCTTAGATAAATAAATATTATAATACTTAGGCAGAGTTTCTTATATAACGACACTGAATGTATGGGCAAATTAGACTGATAACGACAGGGTAGTTCATGAGTAAAGTACTATTAATGGGTTTGCTATTTTGACAAACAAACTTTATATTTTAGACTTTATGTTTCCTCACCGTTTCCTTTAAATTTGCAATCATTTGAACAATAGAAGTTGATGATGACCAGGAACACTTTTTTTAAGACTAAGGAGCTTGATATTTTTCTTTCATTTAGGATTCGATAGATTTATTTATTTATATGTTGTAATTGGAGCACTGGTTTCACATATTGTGTCCATTAGTTTTTAATACATGTGCACTTATCTAATTTCTGTTGTTTAATAACTCGACTTTCGTCAAAAACAAAGGTGTATTCTGGTGTATTTTATGCCTTATAATAAGCATATATTTTGTGTGCTGACGTAGGCAGCAAAATGTTATCAGTCCGTTATTAATTAGATAAGAAAGTACATATAGGTCTAACACATAGAGATATAAATATATAAATAGTTTATTCACTTCAATAGCAAAGAAAAATCGTTCAGCTGTATTCTGTGTCCAATATAAACAAAGTAATTTGATCTACGTCATCGTAAGTTGATCATAGAGATAGAAAGATTTGTTTATTTGGTCACAAAAACGTATTCCTCTGAAGAATCCAATAAGCCCTCTATATCTTTATATATCTATGGTCTAACAGGCTTCGTTAGTTAGACATAGAGTAGGAAATATACAAAAACGTGTACAATCCAGTAAGTGTTAGAATACTGATATATCATGGGATACATAAGGAAGAATAGTTCTTAAACTGTCTTTTTTATTTTTATTTCAAGATTGATTAAGAACTATTCTTCCTTATGTATCCCATGATATATCAGTATTCTAACACTTACGGATTGTACACGTTTTTGTATATTTCCTACCCTATGTCTAACTAACGAAGCCTGTTAGATCATAGATATATAAAGATATAGAGGGCTTATTGGATTCTTCAGATCAATCAATCTTGAAAGAAAAAGAAAAAAGACAGTTTAAGTATGGGAATGGAAGGACAAATGAGACTTCTAACTTTATTCATTATCCCAAAAGAAAACATATTACTGCACGATAGGCTGATAGGGACAACCTATTTTAAAGCATTCTCGGACATTTGAAAAACTACACTGTAAAGAGGGGTTCCATGTGAAGATAGCTTTGGGTTTCATATTTATTTTAAATCTGGTTTTCAATAGCATACATAAAGAGGAGTATCCGAATATTTTTTTAATATGGGGATAACACTTGGAAGCCGAAATCATGACAATGGTATTATATCGCGTGATCACTTTATTCAGGAACATGGTCTGAATTTGTTATTTGTTACAAGAATACAAATTAAAAGTATTTTTATGGCCAAAATAGGCTCAGGACTCCAAGGATTAAGCACATGCAGATGCTATTTTGGAGAATAACCCGGCTAATACACCATACGAGTACACCAGCGACGCCACGACAGAGACTAAAATATACAATCCTGTCATTCACCTCTTGCTTGGCTGACATTGCTAACCCAGACTGCTGATTCGGCAAGAACCTGATAAATATCGATTATAAAATTTTGTGTGAAAATGATCACACTCTATATACTACCAACAACACGATTCTCTATCAAAGGTGCCTTTTGATGTACCCCAATATATATATAAATATATCCCGGCTGTTTTTTTGAGTGACCCAGCCGGTCTCCCGGTTATTTTAGACGCCGGGCAGGGACTTCAACATTTTCTTTCGTTTGTCATTAATAAATTTTATTTAGAAAATAATCTCCAAACTAAAGTGAGGACATTTCTTTTAGAAAGAAATTTTCGAAATATTATTTTCTAAAAAAAAGTCTTCATTTTTTTGGAGATTCTTTTCTGAAAAAACGTCGTCTCTTCAGAATGTCGAAGGAACGAAAATATGTATTATGTCCCGTCCCGGCTTGAAAAATTTAAGTCCCGGGCCCGATGAAAAAGGTGTCCCAGTCGTTCCTGATATATATATATATATATATATATATATATATATATATATATATATATACAGGGTGCGGAGCTACAATCGGGGGAAAAAGTAGTCAAGATATATCTTCTAATATTTTAATAACAAAACAAGTTGGCAATAATTATTTTTCACAAAAGTTGTTCAAGGGGATCCATTTTGACTTTTACTCAAACCATCCTCCTTCAGCCTCGATGACTGCCTCCAGACTGGACCGGAACCTCGTGCAGGCGTTGACAAGGTGCTCCCTGTTCATTCTTGCCACTACCTCCACAATGGAGGCCTTCAGCGAGACAACGCTGATGTGAGATCACTTGTTGGATTCCTTCTCCAAGACGCCCCACACGTAGTAGTTCAACGGGTTGCAGTCCGGCGAGCTAGGGGGCCATATCTCCTTCGACCAGAACATGGGCAAATTGTCCGAGAGCCAATTTTGGCCTTTGCGACCTCAAACAGCATTTGTCTGACCTTGAGCACGTAGGTCTTGCTCCGGGATCCTCATATACGGCTGTCCTGATGGTTTTCTCGTCCACGTTCATCTTGGCGGCCAGGTCCCTCATAGAGGTGCCGGGATCGTCGTTGATCCTCTCCTGGAGCTCGTGGAGAAACTCTGGAGTCCTTTTTTTGCTTCTGGACCGGTCTTGAGTCTTCCTCTAGGGTGTTGCATTGCCTTTGGACTCATTCAAGTCTTGTGCCGCTCGATAGACAGTGTTTTGGGAACTCGATAATTTATTTGGGCGCGCGGTCCGCTCGGAGGGCGACCAAAATGGCTGCACGGCGGTCTTGTTCTGATTGCATTTTCAAAAAAATTATTTTATCTAAAAGATGAGAACCAATTGAAGCCAAAACAGTTGTTTTTAAAGTAATCGGACTAAGAGTTCCCAAGTAATGGCCTTTCAAACTTTGTCCCAATTGTAGCTCTGCACAGTGTATATATATATATATAGTTTTTATTTTATACAGGCATAATCATATTTCCCATTTATTCATGACCTTCCATATTAAATAATGAATGACCTTGCTTCTTCCATTATTTCAATTGTTTGTCCTGGATTTCAATATGTATTTTCCTAAAGAAAACTCCATTAACTATTATAAGTTATTTAATATTTTTTTTCTTCTTTGCATCCTTATGTTCAATCAATATTGTCATTTTTCATTATTGGAATCCATATATCGATTCTCGTTAAAGTAAACATATTATATATCAGAGGGTTTTGCAAAAACATTCAACATTATAGTTTCTAACAAAGTTTTATGGATATATATTTGTAGCTCTTTAAGAAGAAATAAAAAAGTTATATTGAAGAATTTATTTCCATGGTTATGAGAAAAGTTTTAATTTTTAAAATTTAGAAGGATAAATAGTTTCTGAAATCAAGTAATTTATTTGACGGGAAAGTATTTTTTTTCTTATTCAATTATACCACTTTTTTTTTTTCTTTTTCGTTACTGTATAGATTTATTGTCATATTAGAAATGCATTCAATCTACCAAAATGAATTACAAATCAGAAGGATTCTTCTGATAAGCCTTAAACAATGAGAAAACCTAAAATCCTTCAAAACACCTTATTCCATCAAACAATGTAGGTCAAAATATAATAAATTTGCTAACAGAGCTCCGGCGTAACATTTTTTACAGATCACTCCAATCCTTAATGGCTTTGGTTAACTACTGTTAGACTGTTTATCTAAGAATTAAAATATATAGTTTCTCAATATGTTTAGAAAAAGCAGAAGCTTGGATATAATATCTCTGAGGCAACCATTAACATGACATTCCTTAGGCACAAGACCATATCTTCACTTAAATAAAATATCTTATTTTTGTTTATGGGTAGAATAGAAGAGTACCAATAAAGAATAATATTTGATTCAAATTGGAATCGAATAAGCGATATTATTTAATACTTTATGACGAACAGCCCGTTACACCATTTCGTACTTTTTCATTCGAATCTTTGCTCATTATATCTTATAGTTTACTGGTTTAGCTGATAAGATATAATGAGCTAAGATTCGAATGAAAAAGTGCAAAATTGTGTAATGGGTTGCTCATTATATACAATGAAATAGTAATAGGGCAAAGCGATGAATGGAGATACTCTACTTGGACCCCGTTCTCCAACGTGATTGGTCGAAAGAGAGTAACACGAATTTTAAAAAGCCGTAAGCACTGAAGTATTATCACCCTTAACAATAAGGCATCTTAACAATAATAAAAGAAGGAAATAAAAGTTACCAACGGAAAATTGTGTTCATTGATAAATCTGCAATAAAACAATCAACCATAATAATGCAATGATGTATGAAAGGACAAGGGTCCTTTAAGGGAGGAACTGACGTCATCACTTGGATTTACAGGATCAGGATACAGCACCCTGTCTGTAGAGTTCATGTTGTTAATCTGAGTAATGACGTCATCTCACTGCACGTCCTTCCAGAAACCTTAAGTAGAATGATTACAACTTAGATGAAACAAAGATTGGAGGAGGAAGAGGGCAGCATTGATTTCTTATCAATCACGCAAACTTGACTCATACGGTTGAACCAAATATTTGCTCATGAATGAGGGTTTTATTTTTGCTTTTGCAATCCAAGGCTTCCCAAACCAAACTTTTTCCTTGTCAACAATATAAACCAATTGTGCTTATGGTAGGGTTTTTCTTTTTTTTCTTTTTTCTCTTGATAAACTCTGAATGAGCCATCAAAAAGTTTTATTTCTTCTTCGTAAAATGGCTTGCTTTTTGTATTAAATAGAGCTACATACTCATAGTTTATCTTGCTTGTCAAATAATGAATCAGTGGGCTCATGAGTGAGAGCCTCATCGGGTCGTCTTATCAGAATGGTTTCCCAGGTAAATTCCTCCTTTCAAGACTTATCTCAAAGATAGCTCTAATAAGTACACGTTTGAAAGATACATATTTACATAGACTGTCTTGGGTCTTGTAGGGCCCAGGGTCAACAATCCCAGGGGCTTGAAAGAGCAACTTTGCTCCTTATATAAACATATGTGATAACTGATAAGTTCTATGCATTCCAAATAAACGGTTCCTATTGCACAGGGTATATACACAGTGATAAGTGACATGTTAAGTGAATGAAATAGATTTGAGGATGGTTTATATTGGGTACTCAGTGTCTAATAAATATGGTAAAAATAAAGGTCTAAAATGTGTTGATCTCGTATTTATTTTGAGGGGGTTGTGTTGTTGATATTTGTCATGTTGCCATATAAACAAAGATCTCAACGTTAAAGCTGGAGAGTATTTAATATATCCATAGAGATATAAAGATATAGAGAGCTGATTCCCTTCAATAGCAGAGAAACATCGTTCAGATGTATTCTGTGTGTAGAATATAAACAAAGTAATTTGTACTACGTCATCGTAAGCTAATCATAGAGATAGATTCTATCTCTATGATCAGCTTACGATGACGTAGTACAAATTACTTTGTTTATATTGGACACAAAAATACAGATGAAGCTCTCTATGTCTTTATATCCTATGGTTTACATATAAAATCCATAGAGATATAAAGATATGTAGAGCTTATTCCCTTCAATAGCAGAGCAATATCCTTCAGCTGTCGCCTGTGCCCAATATAAACAAAGTAATTTGATCTACGTCATCGTAAGCTGATCATAGATATAGAAAGATTTGTTTATTTTGTCACAAAAACGTATTCCTCTGAAGAATCCAATAATCCCTCTATGTCTTATATCTCATGATGATATATAGAGAGCTTCGGCACTCTATGTTCCTCATGGCCTCTTTTAACCGTTGTTATCTATGGGCGGTTGCCTCCACCAGATGTATTGCTCTTCGTGACATATTAGGGAATAATAAAAATGCTCCTTCGGCACCTCACTTATTTTAGAACTATATAAAAACATATGTATTTAATGATATTTGTCATCATTACACTTGAATCAACAAGTGCATTTGAATCACTCATATATGTAATTGAATTTTTATTAATTCTTTAGGCTGATTTGAGAGCAAACAGAGTTAAGAATATAATTTAATTGTAATTGATATTTTTTGAGTAAACACGTCATACAGATGGGATTTAAGGGGTTGCAAGGCAACGAAAGAGAGCTTCAAAAGAAGAAGGGGGGGGGGGGGATCATAATGTATATACTTAATTGCTTACCTTTATCGCGAGGACTTAGCTTTGTACTGAGTTTGGAATCATAATCGATAATGTTTCTTCCTTATCTTTATGGGGAAGTGATAATGCTCCTGGCTTATAGGCACGGGATAGATGTACTACAACATACTTGGAGCAGGGCAATTTACAGCAAAGGGGTCGGAAATTACTGAGCAAACTAATAAAAAGAGGCTTGCAGAAAATGATCCTTAAGAGGTATATTACTCCTTCACAGCGCACATGAATGATAAACGACAAAAAACCTTGCTTCGTACTATTTATTTGTTCCTTTGGAATCCCATAGCTAATATATTGGATCCTATAAGGATTATTTCGTAACGAATGCTATTTGAGGGATCCAATGATGTCACGCAATAGGCGTCATCGGCTAAATGAATCCATAACATGACGTCTGAGGATAAATACGAGTTATGCTTTACATGGTTTCATGGATAGTGAAATACAAGAATACTAAAATGTTTATGTATATATTTATATTTAATTACACAAAATATCAAAAAGTCGAAAAAAAAATAATTTATTATTATATTCACGCCATCACGTCACATGCCAATGTCACGTAGTATATATTTTTGATGACGACGGCGGGAAAATAACAAAACTAATGTTATTCTTCCCGCTTGCCTGTGTGGCGTCATTAAAACCACCGGCAGCGAAATCAACAACGTTAAGTGTTATATATTTAGGTTTCGTGATGATGTATCGTACCCCTGCAGCGTACTTCGGCATTATGTATTTTGTTATGTACCTACGTATTTAGTTCTTCTAAGGCAGGCTTACCTACATGTACCCCTCCTATATAATAAGTACATCGTATAATACGAGAACATCCTGCCTCCTATTCCCAATCCGACGAGTATGGGATACCTTATTAACATAAGTTATTATTATCATTAGGTACTTAAACACAACATTAAGGAATAAGTATTGAATATAGTACATTAAATAATATTTCTGAAAAGTATCACAGACTGAAGCAGATATTTACTTGACGAAAAGCGTAGATAACACTTTTTTAGACTCCCTCGTAAATGTAGTTATAAATAAACAAAGAAATAACAGGCTGTCATACGTAAAAATCACTTATTCAATCAAATTATCCTCTCAATTGGATAAAAAATTTAAACTTTATTAGAATACTATTAAGTCGCATTCACTGGCAAGTATATATGAACCACAATTGCTGCTGTGATATGGTTTTATCACTTTAAGTAGATTACAATATTGTAAATGTATTTCAAACATGAAGGAAACTACAATTTAATTTCAAATGACAATGACAAATATGCTAGAGCAATCTGGAGGAGGTAATTGCAATATAATACCACATGGGCGGAAGTTATAGAAAAAATAAAAAACTTTCTGGTGTACTGAATCTGAAGAATACAGCTGGAGCAAATTTACATCTATTTTGGTATCTACTATATTTCCTTCGAAAAATGGTACCTTGGATTCAGATTACATAGATTTAGAAACTGTAGACATTGCGTATAAAATTATTAATCCTTGAAAAGTTTTGCAAAATAATGTCTGGAACTATAAGAAAGGCAAACCCATGGTGAAGTGATGAACTCAGGGAGCAACGGGAAAGGTTAAATTTCTTCAGCGCAAGCGGCAAATTGATATGTACAGAGTGGAAAAACAATCATATAAAACTATGATAATTAAAGCAAAGAGACATGCCTCTAAAGAGTGGGCTAACACCCTTGAAGGTCTAAAGGATATTTCTAGGTTGATGAAGACCAGATCAAACCATACCAGTGCCTGCATGAATTATTCTGGGCGAATCCTTTGGAGAAAAAGACAGCCTGGAATTACTTCTTTGTTAACTTTTTCCTAATTCAAAGAAGTCGACACTACAAGTAAGCTTCAAAAAAATGTATGAAAAAACAAAAGTCTCGTTCTTGTTACTTCAGTGAAGAACTTGTTAGGAGCGCTATTTTTAGCTTAAAGTCAAACAAGAAACTTGGTCCTGACCAATTCCTCCTCTGGCTTATGAAAATCTGCCTAAATCTTTATTGTTCGTCTGACCAATCTGTACAATTTGTTTTCTTGTCCAGTTAAACTCCAAAGTGTTGGAGAACATCAAAGGTAATATTTATACCGAAGCCGGGGGAAATCAATTATTTAGAGCCACGAGCCTTCAGACCAATAACGCTAACCAATGTAGCTCTGAAAATACTAGAACGGATATACAGTAGAAGACACATAGTGAATACAATTGGTTTTACCAAATCAGTTTGCATTACGAAAGGCATGTCTACTGATACGGCTATCAGTAGACTGGTGATTTATGCGAAAGTAGCTACATAGACACAAAGAAGCCCTCGTGTCTTCTTGGAAATTGAAGGCACTTTCGACAGAATTGGCTTTAACCATATCCTTGACGCCTGAATAAATACCAAATCCATGAGAAGACTATTCTTTGTACAAAAATCTACTTGAGGGTAGAATTGATGTCGCTGAGCTAGTAGGTAGAGATTGTATTCGTAACTCCGACCAGAGGTTGTCCTCAAGGGTTGATTTTATCTACTCTGGTATGGCACCTAGCCTTCCAAGAGTGTATGGACCAACTCAAAAAACCCAATTAATATGGTGCTTATGCTGATGATCTGGCTCTAGAGGCACTGATCGACAAACTCTTGCCAGTTTAATGCAAGGTGCTCTGAATAAACTGACAGATTGGGCAAGCAAGAGAGATACCATCTTTAGCATTAGCAAGACCATATGCATGCTTTTTCCAACGAAGAAAAACACTGACGTTTCCCTACACCTGTCTTTACTCAAATCAAAAGAGTTGTACTTTCAGATATCTTGGTTTAACAAATGATCATAATTTGAAGTGTAAAAGCATTTAGAATATGTCATTTCCAATGCCAAAAAGAACCTTTTGTCCTCAGAGCTTTTGTGGATCGGATTGGGGACTTAACCACTTAAATCTAAATGGATCTACTTAGTGTACGTAAGGTCTATTAGAGCTACGGCACTATTGTTTTTGCACCAAAACTTCAAACGAATGACAAACTACAGCGACTCAGTCTCATGAGCATTATTGGGGCAATTAGGTCTACACCAACGGCAACAATGGAGGTACTCTGTGGTTAATGCCACTACATCTCTATATAATGGAACGTGCATGCCTGGTCAGGATTCAACTAAAATTGAAAACCCATTGAAATGATTTGACCATCTGAGTAGAGGAACATTTCAATATCTTGACAAATATTTAAAAGTCAATGATATCCCAACTCCCTCCTCGTATACCTTTCTGGTCTGAAACTCTGGGCTACGAAGTCAAATACGTATGTTGCATCCATGACTTCGATCTCGTAGGTTACACTGACGACTCAAAAATCGATGGCCAGACAGGTGCTGGTTGGGCTCTGACTAGAGGTGATATTTTGCTTCATCAAAGGACCTTGAGGCTCAAGGCAACAGGCACAGTTTACCAAGCCGAGGTGGAGGCTATAAGAAATCTCTCCATTAATCTCCAGGAGAAAAAATAGAGGGACAAAGATTATTAATCTTATGGATAACCTATCCGCTATCAATAATCTGGACATGAGACCAGGTGAACTTGTGTCTGCTCAAATTATCGCTTGCAAAAACGCTATAAGCAGGTCTCCATGCACGATCACATTAGGATGGGTAAAGGGACACAACAACAATACTGGGAACGAGTATGCAGACGCTTTAGCTAAAGACGGTGCTAGGAAAGGAACTCCTGTTGCTTTTCCTATATCCATTAGTCATGCAAAAAATGCCCTTAGACAAGTGACCTTAAAGGAATGGCGGGCCGCTTGGCGTGCGACGAGCACTTACCGCCAGTCTAAACTCTTTGTACCAAATCCCTATCCCGGGAGCAAGATTTTAAACAAGCCCAAATCTGCGTCATCGTTGGAATGGTCACCGGTCATATCGGCCTCAGCAGGCATCTTTACAAGATGGGAAAGGCTAAAACTCCAATCTGCCGGCTCTGCGAGGAGGATGAAGAAACTCCGTATCATTCATTTTTGGTTGTCCGCCATTAAGGCAAAAAATGATGGCACTTGAGGGAGATATCGGGGAGCAGCGTTTATCCCTCCGGATTTCATTTTTAATAATTGAAATGCTTAAAATATATGTACTATATTTAATGATAAAATAGCTCCTAGAGAGTATCACTAATGGTTGATACGGATTAAGTTCCAGTGAGGTGGGTCCAATCTAGGAGCTAAACTAACAATCAAAATAACTTTATATATGAAATTAATTATTATTATTCTTTTTGTATGAAAAAAACTTTTTTATCCATTTTTTATTAGCCTACGTTCATCATTTGCATTCCAAAATTGCATATATTTTAATGTCTTTTATAAACCCGTCACTCAGTAATACCTTTATATGATCCCTCCCATCATATAATAGGTTTATAGATATATGCATTAAGACAATAAGCCCCTTGCAGGAGCCCAAACATTACTACAAACGTACATGGGCTTGTTCCATGAGATAAATAACTAATAAATACTTTCATTCAGGGCAAAAATCCTTTATTTGAAAAAGTTTTCCCATAAAAGTCCTACCTTACGATACAAACTCGAAACTTCGTCTTTCATTGTTAGGGAACGATGAAAGACGAACAACAAAATTCCTATCGTTCGTTTTTGGCGCCAAAAAGACAAATATTTTTCTTTTTATGGGAAAAATTTCATTTAAAATAAAAGTCATCACTTTTTTTCAGAATGGCGGAAAAAAAAATCCTTTTTTCAGAATGACGAACGACAAACGAACGATGAATGACGAACGATTCAATTGAAAATAACGATGAATGATAACTTTTGTTGAACGACTAACGAACGACGAACGACAATTTTCGCGAACGTCAACAAGTCTGGTACTAATAAAATTAAGTGCTCAGTCATTAATGTTTTAGCTACTTTAGAGTCAGTTTATCAAGTTAACATAGATCCCTACTTTGATCATTTTTCAATAAAGAAAAATTAGTATTCAAGTACATATTATGTTAAAACCAGATAACGACCGGGTACCCGGCCCAGTTCCCGGCTGTTTTTTGAACGTCACGTAATAAAATTATTAAAAAAATAAAAAGTATTGTTGCTCTTTTTGAGAAAAAATATTTTCAAAAAAAACCGTCCTCATTTTCAGAATAACGAAGGAACGAATATATTAAAGTCTCGGCCCGGTTTGGGCCTGGCCAGGCTTAAAAAATTGAAGTCCTGGCCTGGATCCCGACGAAAAAAATTGTCCCGGTCGTTTCCTGGTTAAACGTTTGGGACCAAAACTTTAAAGAGGTAATTATTTATAGATATCAAAGCAATTTTGGTGCAACTCAGACATTTTGTGACATTCAAATACTTAGAGGAACAATTATTATCCATTATTTCCTCATTCATCAGATGAAATATATATTGTATTTTGTGAAATACCGCATCTTCAATGATCGTAAACGACAATCAGTATAAAATATTCCATCCCTTATTTGAAGCTAAATTTGGGAAATCTTTATAATACTTCTTTGTTATAAGTGAACAACATATTTTTAATTCCTTCAGTTACTCTATTACAAAGTTTTCATCGGACTTCCATTTGATGGAATTTTCATACAATTTTGAATATAGAACTGCATTTGTATATAATATTTATTTCAGAAGGCCTTAGCCTTATTCCGGAAACGCACCAAGTTAAGTGATGCTACAAAAAATAATAGTGAGATGGAGAAAAAATACATTTTTTTGTTCTCAGGGAAAATACGACTATATAGAGGCTTTATTTTTTTTTAAAGCTTAATTGGTCTGATTAAAGTTCAGTATCTTATGTAATATATGAGTAATCATTATAACATTAGAATCAGTCTAGTAAACCAGGATCTTAGAATTTTTTTTTTTTGGGAATCGAACCTGCGCCATCAAATTCGAGAGTGATCATACATGCTCAGAGCTTTTGCCCTTGTTTGAAATTAAAATAGTTGGTAAGATCATGGCTTAGAAATTCTGTTGGCAATACTTAATACTTAATTGGTGCGATCATAAATACAGAGTTAAGAGTTTCATTCTTTTCTCATGAAGATCAATCAACGAAGGCAACGGCATTTGGATTTTTTCATGAATTGAACCTGAACCAAAACATTCGCTGTATATAGCATATAATTATAATGATTTATTAATTGAGGCAGCATCTTACACTTAGGAACAACCAATGTTTTTATCATAATTGACGACAAGCAGACCAGCATTCTCTGGAAATAAGATCTACAAGAAGTGTTACTAACAATATACTTATTGGTGAACTAACGAGACACAGTAAAATAACCCTTAGTAATTAGATAAAATCAAATATAAGCTTTTATATCAAGCCGTCACATCAACTCCATGCTGGACTATTGTAAAGACACACTTAATAAGTAGATAAAATTAAATCTATGGATCTTGATCCAATTCATGTTATATTACCTTTGGGCCAAATAGATTTGTTCAATCAAAATAAACTTTAAAGACCTTGTACAAATAATAACAAAAGAAAATAAAGTGTCCCTTGATGACTACATATAAACGTTCATTAATGTTTTTAAGTGACTGATCAAATACGATTTTATTTGATGTTATCGTGTTTTTAGTGTATTTTTTAAAATTTATACTGTGCATTATTGTACGGTAACAAAATGCGTTATTAGTGTTGATTTTTTTCATTTCAGAATCATTTAACCTGTTAAAATGAGTTAATATTATATTATTAGATTTTAAAAAGATATAAACATATAGGATGTTATACACTCAAGAGTGCAAACCTCCGCCGTCATGAGGACTTCCGAGGCGGATTTTTCACGACTGGGGAGGCGTAGAGAGACGGGGGAGGGTTCCCCTAACGGAAATTCAGAGTAACACGCTAGCGGCAACCAATTTCACAGCACAGCGACCATATTGGCAGAGTAGGTAACTTGGAAAATTTAGTAGTATTTAAGCTCATTTGGCGCCTTATTTCTGCACTCAGAGATGCCAAATTTAATCACTTTTTCCTTTTGGCACTTCCAACAACTCCACAAAATTTCATCCAAATCCGTTCAGTACTGTTTGAGTATCATGCTGACAACCAACAACCACAAACTAACAAACCAACAAACCAACAAAACTAACAAACCAACAAACCAACAAACGCCAGTGAAAACAATACCTCCTTCGGCGGAGGTAATATATGGATATTAATAAACATTTTTACGTTCGATATTGATTTCATAAAAGTAGAAATCAATAAGGCTACATACAGGTAGATATAAAAATCATTTAAAAGAGCAAAGTATTAATTCTCACAATGAAATCAATCAGATAGAATTACCTATGAAGAACTAATATACTATATATATATATATATATCTATATATGATATATATAATATATATATATATTATATAATCTATATTATATAATATATATATATATATATATATATATACTATATATAATTAAAGTAATATATTATATATAATTAAAGTAGCCTTCAGGCTCTCCAGCAGCGCCCGCAAGGCCAGGAACACCCCGACTTCATCAGGAGGTGTCAGACATCTTCGAGCACGACCCCAGCAGTCCATCAGGGATGTCGCCAAGGAGCTGGACAGGCCGTGGGTCTGGACACAGGACTCCCGCCCCCTGCCATTGTCCAAGAGTCCTGGACTGGTTAGCAGCAAACACATACGAATTCGTCCCCAGACCCACTGACCCCCTAGTTCCCCCGATTTGAAACCGATTATTTGAGGGCTACCTTGAGCGATATACCAACCGACTGGCTCACAACACCAAGGCTGCTTTGATCACATCCATAATGAAGCAGGCCAGGGCCCTGGTGGCCAAGGCCTGCTCCTCCTTCCGCGCCAGGATCCAGCGTGTCATCGACACAGAAGGCGGATGGATTAATAAGCAGAATTTACACATCTATAAGAGCAGTTATGTCTAAATAAAAAAAAAAAATTGAACAGAAATTAACGATTTATGTGTTTTTAAGTTGAGAGAGAAAACGCCGGATTTGATCTTACCACCTTATATATATATATATATATAATTAAAGTTGTGATATAGGTATGGCTTCAAAAAAATATATTTTCAAAAACGATTGTAATGCTGAGAACATGCTTGGACATTGTTGTAATCCAATGTTTAATCCTATAGGTAACATTTTTTTTGGATATAATGGGAGGATTGATTCTTAGAGTATTACTAGCCCATTGCCGCTCCGCGCTTTGACTAGGCCCTCGGGGGCGGGGGGGGGCCTACGGCCACAGTATTTATACGTGGTAAAATATCTAGGATAATATGTTGAGGCAAGGATGGAACCTTGCATCAAACAATGAAGTTTTAAGCTTCGTCCATGAAATTGGACTAATATTCAATCCCGGATTTGAGGCTCTTAATGACCTCGGATCCGATACTGATACATCAAAGTTGCTCTCTTTGTGAAGCTGATATGATTGTGCAAAAATATATTGCAAAACTTGCAAATTGAAAAAAATCCGGATCCCGGCCCAAAATATGTCCCGGAGGCCAGACATTGACTTAACCAACCTAGGCTTATTTTGCAAGGCCTTCATTTCGTATGTTTTGTTTTGAACTTTTTTTTTATTAAAAAGTCGCCTCAGAGGTTTTCTTGAATTTCCCGACAGGTGGTCTATTTTTCCGGGAAATTTATTTGGGCCCGATTGTAAACTCTATTCTGATGTACTTCAGAGTAGCTTTTTATCGAAAGGGGGAAAGAATCAAAAGTTAAGGAAAGTCATAATCCGGTCCCGGAGTGTCTGGATCCGGAATTTTTCCCGGATTCAGGTTCTTTGGGCAGAGATGCAGATAACTTTTAGTTGCGTTCTGTCTCTAAAACATATCACTTACGAACTATGGACAACCAAAGTTTTCCAAGCCTTTTTAGGCCTTTTGCAAGGCCGCTAGGCTTATTTTTTGTTTATACCAAAAGATGCTAGCAGCTAAAGTCCACAAACAGAATTACATCTTGAGCCTTCTAACCCTCAAAAATCCAAACAAACCGCAAAATCCTCTCACAGACGCAAATCTGGTTGATCAGAACCTAACCTAGCCCAAGACCATCACATGGTCAAGATGCATCTGTGTATCAAATTTCAGTTCTCTAGCTTCTGTAGTTTCGGGTCTATAGAAGTCGGACAGACGGACAAACTCCAATTATAATGTAGACTAGCCCATTGCCGCGCTCCGCGGCTTGGCTAGGCCCTCCGGGCGGGTGGGTGGCCTACGGCCACAGCATTTATACATGGTAACAATATCTATGGATAATATGTTGAGGCAAGGATTGAACCTTGCATCAAACAATGAAGTTTTAAGCTTCGTCCATGAAATAGGACCTAATATTCAATCCGGATTGAGGCTTTTATGACCTCGGATCCGGATACTGAATACATCAAAGTTGCTCCTGGTCAATTCTGAATATGATTCGGCAAAAATATATTGCGAAACTTGCAAATTGAAAAACATCCGGATCCCGGCCCAAATATGTCCGGAGGCCGGACATTGACTTAACCAACCTAGGCTTATTTTGCAAGGCCTTTATTCGTATGTTTTGTTTTGAACTTTTTTTCGTATTAAAAAGTCGCCCCAGAGGTTTTCTTGAATTTCCCGACAGGCCGGTCCGGTTTGCCGGAAAATTTCTATGGAACCCGATTGTAAACCCTATTCTTGATGTACTTTCAGAGTAGCTTTTTTTCGAAATGGGAAAGAATCAAAAGTTAGGAAATGTCATAATCCGGGTCCGGGAGTGTCTGGATCCGGAATTTTTTCCGGATCCAGGCTCTTGGGC
>CP045890.1:32111848-32138295 GCA_013387185.1 Caligus rogercresseyi
ATCGGTCAAAATTGGGATTATAGATTGATAATCGAAATTCGGTAAATTGGTAATACTAACCGTGAATATTTTTTTACAGATAATGATATTTTGTTCCTTGATACACTTGATAGAATTATCAAATAACCTTTTGCCTACATATTTACATCGGCAGCAGTAGATTCCAAGAATTTCAATATCGGAATCTTATGATCTCCAAATGTATTGTCCTCCAGTAGAATTGGGCTACTTATTGTACACCGTGTAACAAAGTTTTTGTCCTTGAGTTTGAAACTGTTATTTCCTATTTGCCTATGTCCACAAACATGAACAAATACTTTTAATCATTTCTAATTTTGCTTTTGTGTCCAGAATAAGGATATTGTGAAAATTTACAATTTTTCATCATTTCTAATGGTTCAGGCCCAGTTATCTTCGTGGAAAGTAAGAATAACCACAAATGTCAGTATTTTTTATTTTTCTACTATATCTTTGCATTTTTAAATCCGTTTTTATAATTTATATATCTTTCCTACTAATCGAAAAATCACTATATATTTCAAAAAGTTGACCATATTTTAGTGTTCTAATTAAGCGGTGAATATTTTTTGTTTCGAGTCTATTGACTATAGTCAATATGTATATATTTTGGTATATGTCAATGCATTTCAGAACAGTTTTTTTATAATTTCGATATCTGGCATGAAAGTAAAGAAAAGTCAATTTAGTATGACGCAGTATTGATCATATTAAGTAACTACTTTTAGGTGATTATTGAGGTGCATTTAATATTATTGTGATTTGTTACGAAGAAAAAAATAGGTTTGCCTTTTTATTTACATATTATTTGTGTCAAAATATTTTATATTTTAGAGAGTTACTGTGATTTGGAAAATTGCATTTCAATATTGTTATCAAATTATTTAAGGAACTTACAAATAAAAAGGCAAACCTGTTTTTTTTCTTCGTAACAAATCACAATAATATTAAATGCAAACGAAAGAAATATAAATTATAAAAACGGATTTGAAAGTGACAGATATAGTAGAAAAATAAATACTACTGACATTTGTGGTTATTCTACTTTCCACGAAGATACTGGGCCTGAACCTTAGAAATGATGAAAATTGTAAATGTCAAAAAAGGTCATAAAGGCCAACACTTTTTTTCGCGCGACAAAATTTTAAGTGGCTTTTTTGGAATCTACGTAAAAAATGAGACTCAAATATGAATTTCAGCCAAAGGACAAACAAAGAACTAATTTTGTTACATAGTGTAATCAGTATTTTGGTAGGGCTGATGATAGATTTGATTTTTACACCACACATCCTAGTTGTGTTCCTTGATAAAAATTTCGCAATACCATTCGATATACCGCTTACCATTGCAATTACTTTTCTTCAATTGTTAGAACCGGTTTTTAAAAATGATATCAAAATCTAATATCCTCCAAAAATGAGTGCCACAACCTCCCGCCCGTAGATATCATCATTCGTTGGAGTGTCACTTTTTTGACGAATAATGTAAAAAACTGTTTACATCTTCCTCCGAACGATAAATTTTCTTACCAAACAACCGAGTACTGACTGGACTCTCCTTTCTCTCTTTTCTGGAGATGAAATTTTATTTAATTACTATTTTAGATAAAACTCATTAGTGACTAAAGGCCTACATTTTTCTGTAAGTTAATTACATTTTTAGCTGTAGTTCAGTAGTTTATTATAATAAAAAGTCCAACTTTGGTGAAGGGGGCGCTCACACCATAATCTGATTGCTCGAAGGGTTTGATCTCTTTCCTCACGGATGATGCTTTTCCTATATCCTTTGAAACCCTAGTTACCGCTACACATTATCGCCTTCAATCGGTAGCTTGCAAACAAAATCTGATCGACCTATCGATACAGATTGAACACAACCATACTAAAACTACCTATAATGGGTCGGTATAATTTTTTCTACAGAATCCAAATTCTTTAATTGTGATCTAAAAATGGCGTACAATTGAAGCAACTCTCATTATATCCTGAAGTAACATATATTTTTGATATCATTTTAGGGCCACAAAAATATTTACTCTGTATCACTTTTCCACAATTAAATGAGTTATTCGTAGTATTTTACGAAACAATCTATAATTTAATTATTTAACTCAGGATATAAACATAATTAGTATCTTAAATAGCAAATATTTTTAAATATTTATATTACAAAGCTGTATTTATTGATAAATGTTGGAATGTTAGACTCGACCTACTTCATGTCTTCGCCCTATTTAAGGGTTTGTAAATGTCCTTACGAGCGCCGTTCAGTGGATTTTTTTGTTTTGAACAACTTTTTTTGAAGAAAACTTCCCAGCATCCTTATTTGCATTTCTAGTTATCGATCTTAAATTATAAACAAGACCCCAATAGACTCAGCTGCAAGATTGCAATCAAATTTAAAAAAAATCCTTACAATCCCGTTAAATTGCTTTATATAGAAATATAAAATATATTTGAGTTAGAAAAGCTCACTCAATTACTATCTTATTATTTTACGAGAAGCTATTATTTTACTGTTCACGTAATGTTCAGGCTTGTGAGCGATCAGGAAAAATAGCGATCCATCAAAAATAGCGATCAGAATTCTTTGCGATATAGCGATAACGTCATGGATTTTTTTTCCGATCAGCGATCCGATCAATTTAATTGCGATCAACGAAAAAAATTACCTATGTAATACTATTCTAAGTACAAATTAGACTGTATATACAGTCAAACCCTTTTAAGTATTCCATGTTTATGATTGCAATGGAATGGATTTTTTTTCGCCATAGCTTGAGCTCCAAAATAACGACTTCTCCATAGGCGCCTGTTTTGTGTATTTAAGGACAAAAATCTCAGAATGATTGGTCTCATAGCCTATGACTCCCACACTCTGGCCACAATTGGATATATGTCCCTGCATATTTTTAAGACAGGAGATGCCAGAAATAAATGTTTCCCCTAGCTATGAGCTCCAAAACAATGACTTCTGATAGTCGTGTCCTGTCTGTATATTTTTGGACAAAAATATATCAAGATAGCCACACTGCTTTTGTCCATTACTATTCAGCTCTGTATTGTGTTCTGTTCTTTCTAACAAAATAAATAAGTTGTTGTAATGGATTTCGGTCAACGTGACCCTAGTTAGTTTTAGAAATGTAGGGTTTGTCTCAAAATCCTTATTACAACATTTTTTCTTTTTTGATTTAATTTCTAACAAATTGATCGGATCGCCTATTTTTTTAGTGACTTTCTTAACGACCAAAAGATATAAAGATCTAGACCTTTTGCCGATACCACCGATCAGTTGATCATCCGTCTATAATCGCTAGTGATCGCCGATCAGAAAACAAACTTCCGAATCAAACAGCCTGGAATGTTTGATTTCCACGTTCCACTACAATTTATATATAAGTATGGCCTATACTTGTAGTTACTTTAAAATTCTACACAGTGAAGATTTGTATCATTAATCCTGGAAATTTAAATCATCTTCAGTTTATAACATTTTTCTGAAATTTTTATCGTCCTCCAAGGAAAATGTCTGATTATGGCGGTAACTCAACGAAATTATTTTACCACTGCATCACGCCAGGCCCCGCCGCTTATAGCTCGTCTTAATATGCCGAGTCCACTCTGCAAAAGGCTTGTGTCCTGCAGCCTTTTTCTCACGTTTCCCCCCTAAACCATATTGTACTTTAATTTATACTAGCCTTGCCCGAAATGTCGACATTGACCTTATATGCCTTGGCATCTCAAACCCATCATAGAAATAGTGATCAAATATCACCAAGTGTTATGGAGAGGATCGAACTAACAAATAAGTAGTTTGTATGGGTATAATTTTTCCGAGAACAAAACCCTTAAAAAAAATCCATTTAAAATTTGTCTAAACTACCGCAAGAAGCGAGGAAAACTTTTTTTAGCATAATTAAACATATGGAAAGCGAACTTTCAGGGACACGCCAAAGGGTCCGATACACATATACACCCTCGAAGCAGGCTTTGAAAACGGAAAACGTAAAATTAAAATCCGTTCCGCGGAACGATAAGAAAATCTCTTTTTAGCATTCCGTTTCACTTTGTTTATAATAATAATAAGAAATATAGGCTATCATATCCTGTCATATCCAAGAATCGTATCAGGACACCACCCCCTCCTGACCAGGAGTCGGCATCCGCGGCTCTTTAGAGCTGCCCTAGTGCTCCCTGGAGCCTTATTAGAAAATGGGAAAAGATGGGATAGGAAAAATATAGGACCAAATGTTCACCGTAGAAAGTTATATACGATAAACCTCCCTTATCACTATAGATTCAAGGGCCTATCAGGAATCATAAGGGTTGTTTTCTGTGAAGGCGTAAACGCCCAAGGAAACATAACTTACATCATAAAGTGTCGATAAATAGCACCCTAGAATGATGAAAGCATTTTTCTTTCTCTTATTTTTGTTTTTAAATTTAGCACGCAACCTCATCCTTTGGACGGTAGTCTTGGAAAAGTGCCAAACATATGACCGATATTAGGAAACATGCATTTTAAACACTAATGCAATTTTGTCATAAAGAAAACATAGATAACTTCATAAGTTGACTTTAACCCATTCATTCCATTGCGTACTTTAAAGTACGCGTTACAACCTGATTTTGTGGTATTATGCTGTTCAAATACTTTATCTCAGAAGCTTATTTTATTAATAAAATACATAGATTTACTTGTTAATAACACTCAATTTTTATCCCACTGTACCGTTATGGAGACAAAGAATCTGATGATGATGAGGAACCATTTAATTTTACTGGAACTATAAAAAGAAGAAGAAAGGCGTAAAAAATCCTCAAAATCTTTGAAGGACCAATTACCTTGTGTTAAAGACTCAGATAGGATACAATCCCTAAAAGAATCAGACAATTAAATTGTTCATTCAAACCTTCATTCGAATCTTGAAAATATTCCCGTAGACTTAGAGGCTATAGAATCCTCTTGATTTTCTTAAGCTTTTTATTACTGACGAAATATGTGATAAGATATAGAAGAAACGAAAAAAGTGGCAATGAAAAACTGCTCTTTCTTTAGACATCAATATGATTAGTGCAAGTCATGCCAGTGCCTTTTTGAGTGGTATATGACAGCATCTTCCAGAATGTATTTGGAAACGGGGAAGATACATGCAACAACTTTGTAAAAAAAAATATCTCCAGATCGAACCATGAAAAACTAATGCGACATGCCCATTTCGAAAGTATTCCAAATCCTAGAAATCCATTTTGGAAAGTGCAACCTTTGATGGACCTGCATAAATCAAACTGCAAAAATGTATGTTCAACTGAGTACATTTCGATCGGTGAGTCAATGGTGAAATACTTTGGACCTCATCCCCTCAAACAATTTTTGCGTGGAAAACCAGTACGCTTCGGTTTCAAGATCTGGTGTGCATATACTCCATTTGGAGAGCTCCTCTATTGTCTTCCCTATGGGAGAAAATACAAAGATTACACCAAGAGGACTTGGACAGGGTCTAGATGTGGTCGTTGAAATGGTAGAGCAACTTGATCTAAAAAAAGGCCATAAGATTGTTTGTGATAATTTATTTACTTCTCTTGACCTTATGGATTATTTGGGATCTAAGGGCCTTGGAATAGTTGGAACAATGAGACAAACAAGGATCAACAAACTGAATCTACCAACAAAACAATCAATGAGAAGGCGAACAAAGGTTCTATGAAATCTGTATATATTGCCAAAGATTTGTGCATTACAGCGTGGAAAGATTCAGGGTCAACTTTTTGGAATGAAATTGTGCATAGGAATTGCGTAAGTTATAAAGCAAATAATTTGTAAGAATTGTATATAAATGTGAAAATATTCATTTTGATATGCTTAGTTTCTAAATAAAAGTAAAAAAAGAGAAAGAAAACATTTTCTTAGTTCTTCCATCACGTACTTTAAATTACGCGGCCATGCTAAGGTCTGAGGGGCGGTAGAGAAAAAAAATCATTTTATCTAGATTTATACTAAAAGGGATAACATCTAATTTCAGAAAAAAAATATTAGTTTTAAATGGGTCATGGAAAGTAATGGGTTAAGAAATATTAGTAACGGGGGTGTGATGTCTGGGGTGGTAGTCCTAAACTCCCAGTAAATCGCTATCTGATGGTTTTTAATGGGCTAATAAAAACAACTTTGATCTGATATGCTTTAAGTGTTATTTATTAAGACTCTTTCAGTCCTGATAATATATGTAAATGCTCAATATAAAAGCAGTTGATGATATACATAATAATAATATTAAAAAATCAGAAACATACGCGGTAACAAGAGTATAAATATTTGAAACATACAATGATAATAATAATAAAATACTAAAACTACTAGCGATAAGCTGCTAGAGGAGAGGACATTGGAGTAGTAAGGGTGAATGGGGCTAAGGGAGGTGATGTTTCTAAAGAGATGGACAGAAAAGTTCTTAAAAAGAAGAAGGAAATTTATTTTCTTAAATTAAATAAAAATATGCCAAAACATCATTTTCAAATTATAAAATGTATTTTTGTTGATATGATAAGATAGAATTGATCATAATGACATATTGTCCGCTAAAAATACTGAGAAATGACCTTAGAAAATATATAATCTTCTAATAATGCATTACGATTGTATTTAAAGTAAGGATGCCGAATAAAATACTTTAATGAACTATTAGATTATATACTTCATTACTTGAATTTGTGCGTTCAAACTAAATATGTTTCACGCCGGAACAACAGTTGAATACTCAATGCTTACAATAGTTCCATATGAATGCTCGAAGAAATGTTGATTTATGCCATATAGAGTACATGGATGTTCTATAGAAAAACAAACATATACAATACACATATTTTACAATCTTTCTGTATAAAAAAATAATTATGCAATTGCTGGACAAAATACATTGACAGCCTACGAGAAATCAAGTGAATTGGACCCTTTCACTCTATATTGCTGTATTGAACATGCCAATATAATATATATATATATATATATACACTAATGGTCTATATCTTTAGGCATGAATGGGATATGTATATAAGACCCCTTATGTTTAAGGTGTTTCATGCCAGACAAAGTATGTTTTTGTTGTGCTTGTTTGCTTCGATGGAATTGATAAATTCGTATGAATATGAAAAGCATCCTAAAAAAGTGTTCCATCGAACTTAGGGTCCTTTTATTAAAAAAAGTCAACTAATATTGAATTTTCCCTCTCAGGATGGACTCATCATTGAGAGGAGTTGAATTCGCTTCCCCAATGAGCCTAGGCAGTTTGAAATTTACAGTATAAAGGATTAAGAGCATTTCTCTGTCCATCTGTGATTATGAATATTATATGATACAAGTTTTTGTAGTCTGCAGATTTGGTCCATCCGGAGGAAGAGGGGAGAGAGAGGAAGGTTTAGGAATTCGTATAAAAAGAGAAAAAGATATATATATATAGAGAGAGAGTCCTTTTTGATGGTTCTTTGGTGGTGTGCCCTTATTTCTTGAGGGACGCTGATGGCTTTTCACGCCTTCGTTGTTTGCTGGCTGGAAGACGGAGGAGGCGGGCATGAGGTTCTCGATGTACTGTCCCAGGACCTGGTTCTCCGAGCGGAGACGGAGGTTCTCTTCCTTGACGTTATCCACGCGGCAGGAGAGATCATCCAGAGTGTTTTGAAGCTCAAGGACCTGCGCTATGAGGCGAGCCTTCTCCCCTGCTCCTCGGAGTCCTTCTCGTCTTCCTCATCATCCACGTCTGCAACAAGGGCCGGAACGCCCTCATCCGCCATGGGGATCTCGTCCAAATCACTGTTGTTTCCGGATGACATCCTTAGAGAGTAATCACCTCCTACAGCTCTTGATTGATATGAATTGCCTAGCACTAATGAAAGAGATTTCTGGCATTGACGTCATTAGGGTAATTATTAACAAAACGACGACAACCATCGTCGTGATTATGAACGCTAAAATAAAGACAATCTATTTTAATATGCAGCGATAACATAATGCAGAAAAATAAAAAATGCAAAATATCATAATAATAATAACTAATTAAACATTAAATAAAAATTACCCTACTGACGTCATTATTCCTTTATACCGATGATATAATATTTTTTTTCTCAACTGCTTATACCGTGCTATGAAAACATTTGCCTGCTGTCATAATACGAGTACACAAAACAAAAGGAAAAAGAGATGCTGAGAGAGAGACAAGATATTTCACCTCCCTTCCATTAACACCTGCCGCCTTTTATAAGGGAACTCTGCGCACCGCTGAGAGCTCATTTGTACAAGAAGAAAAGAGAAAATGTGTTATTTATTATTACTATTATTTACAGGTTGCTGATAGTTTCACTCAGTATTTAATCATAATTACATAGGCCTTGGGCCAATTGTATACACTCAGTATGATGATGATGTCTTGTAAAAAGACTTTTGGTATAAAAGATGCGAGACAAATGATATTTAAGGGAAAGTGTTAATAAAATGATGGGGGGTTTCTGCTTGTTGGATATAATTTTGTACAAAAGTCCTCTACTTGCATTGCTTGGACTAAAAAAGGGAGACAAATCATTCCTACGGATGTAGGTAGAAAATATGAAGTTAATTATTAAATTTTGAGCAGCCTTTTTATACTTTATTGTTTATCTTTTTTACCTCCACCCGTAGAGTGATAATAGCTCTTTTTTAGATCCGTATTATAATATGCTGTTTTAATTTTTGATGAGTTTAAAAAATATAGCCAATTATTATTTATGAAAAAAAAAAACATCAGCAGAATATGTAATACAATTCCTTGGCAGTGCCAAGGATTAATTTTATATTTGCTTTTAAATTCCTCCATATCGATAAATAACCCTTTCAGTTAGTTCAATGACTCATGAACATTCTATAAAGACTTAATTATTATTGTTATATAATATTGCGTATTATTTTTTATCATAAACAAATATTTATAAATTATTTAGCCTTGACTTAATACGGTAAAGGACAATTCTTACCTAACAGTTCTAAAATACATACAAACATATAGGCATTTGAATTGAGGCAAATATGTTATAAAATATATTCTTCTTTGGCTGATTAGATAATCATACATTGGAAATGCTGTAATTAATCAAACTACATGTTTTACTAATCCTCACAAATCGGAGTATAAACAATAGAATAGCTTTATTTTCCTTTTTCAAGTAAAATCAGAACTGGTCAGTTGACCAACTTTTCGATTCTACCTTTCAACTTCTGAACTGAGAAACATTATTGTGGTTCTGAACAGTTCTTAAAAATAAAATGAATTTCATTAAACTAAACTATTACTTTCATGTTTTTTTTAAATATATTTCAGTTCTAAAAAATTCCAAGTAATTGCATTAAAAACAAAACATAAATAGAATTTCGTCTGAAATTATTACTTCGGAGAAGAACACACCAATTTTAATAATGATTGAACATAATCAAATAATAAAAATAACTATAAAAATGCACAGAATATACTTTAAAAAACGATAATCATTATTATAAAAACATAATTTAGAAGTTTTAAGAATGCAACGTAAAATCTTTAATGAGATAGTGAACTTGATGGGAAATACTTGATCTCTTCTCAAGCAATAGTCCACGAATCGTTGCGAAAGACGGGATTTGCAGAGAAAATCATGTTGCTTTCACAGACAATTTAATATAATACATCCTTTTATTAATTTCAACTTTTTTCATCAATGTCCAGAAGCCTTGACAGGAAGTAACAGTCGATTTATTTTGTTACTATATCATTCGTAAGCACTAATGCATTATCATTGCTTACATCAATGTACCTGCTAATTTTTCGTTGGTTTGCGTACTAATATGGAGTACTTAAGGTTCTAATAAAAAGTTACTTTTGATGAATGGTTATAGTGGCTGTAAAAGCAAAAAGAAGGAATTGAAAATGGGGGAAATATAATTTTATAAATGAACAATTAATTGTTAATGAAACTCAAGTTTTTGCTTCTATTAATATACTTCATTTATACTTATCATTAGTTTTAATTTTATTCAGTTTTACTTTGATTTTTTGCTTGTTTTTATATTTAAATATAATGTTGTTTAATTGAATTTTTGCCTTATTAGATAGAGTAATTTTAAAATGTTTTCATTTATTTTTACGCATTTCTACCTATTTTTTACAAATTGTATTTTTACTTTTGTGATATTTCTTTATAATTAACATCCCTAAAAATATTTTTATTCCCATATAATTTATCTCCTGCATATATATGATGTATGGCATACATATACAAAACTTTGTCCTCGTAATCTTTTTTATATTAATGATTGCGACAGATAAATAATAATTCTTATCGTACTAAGGGACCAAACTAGCAATACACTTTCTTCTGACAAATATAATGACGAGTGATATAATTGCTTTTGTGACGTATAGTCTCTTAATGGACGGAAGTAGCTCTTAAATAATTCGTTTTGAAGTCCATCATGTCATTATTGTAAGCATCAGGTATGATTATCGATGACTTCTTACCGGAAATGATCGCTTCATATTTTGTACTTTCTCACTGCCAAAGAAATAATAATAAAATGCAAGTTTTCATTCATTCCTTCCATGCTACGACCAATTCCCGTCCCTTTCCTCATCTCAGTGGGAACTTGGCACCCATTTACTATACTTAAACATATGATTTATGTGGTTCTAAGAATATCTGAATAAAACACTTATGCATAAGAAAATTCTGTATAACGCATTTTGACATTAGGACTTTATGTAAAGACACTTTTGTATAAAATGCATTTTTAAAGAAAACTACAGACTTTTGGGTCCAATTTCCTTTAAAAATACATTTTATAAAAAAGTGTTGTACAAAAAATCCTATTAACAATAATTCCTGATACAAAAATGCGTTATCTGAAATTTCTTATGCATAAGTGTTTTTCAGATTTCCTAGAACCGATTTATATATATCCTCTGTATAATGTGGTCAATTACAATTAGTGTCATGCGAGGGGTTACCTCTACTGGTGTATATAAATTTATATACCGTGACGTCAGAGATAAAGTGCGTAATTTTTATTTATTTATTTATTGTTTAAAAAAATGTTTATTTAATAAAGCAATTACATAATTCAAAGACTGAATGCTTCCTCGCTTCAACGTCAGATGAGTATACCGAAACAATTAGGTACTTCACGATAAATAGATGTATTACCAACTTATGTAACAAAATAAATTCAGATTTAAAACAATAATCCCTACATCCTTACTTACATTCATGAATGCTTTAAGGCATTTCTGAACTTCGAGCAACTAAATTCACCTTTCCTATTTGTATACCTATATATTCATCCCTTCTCTGCAATAAAAAAAAGGAAATAACCCCAGGAGACCGTAACAGGACTAACATCCCCGAGACAATCACCCCCCCCCCCCCCGTTACTAAATTTCCTGGGGACACAGGATCAAATAAGAAGCACCCCTATGTAAAGTGTATGAGTGGTATATTCATAGTGTATTGTTGATGGACAGTTTAAATTAAGACTCTGATGCATAAGTTGGTGCATAAGGCTTGCAGACTTTATTCGACTATTGATCCCGGGAATCCTCCAAGATAGCTTCAAAAAGAAAAGAAAAACCAAACACGCAGTATAAATAAAAACAAAAATATTGACATTGTTGAAGTAAATCATGTGACTTGGTTGATGTGTGTGTGTGTAATATAGGTCCATTGACTTTGTTCATCAAAAAAGTACTCTCTTGGAGAAGAAGCTCTTTCTTAATTTGTTTGTGTGTATATGAAGAAGAAGAAGAAATAACCACCACACAAACTACTGAAGCACGAGTCCCACTTTGTTTGGCTGCATGATGGGACAGCGCCAGTTGTACATGTAGTAGTGAAGGCTCCCGTCTCCGATTCCAAACTTGAGCTTCTGAAGGAACTCTGTGTTCTCCATCAAGTCCAATGCGTTGAATACGTCAAATGAGTCCTGAAAAAAAGAAGGAATGTCTTTGAAAAAGGGGGTCTCTTTTGGCATATTTAAAATGAATGTGGCAATTATACTATTTTCTTTACTAATAAAGCTCTACGTCACTCGAGGTTGCAAGATTATTGATTGGATATATTTTAAAAAAATGTGAACATCATTTATTGAATTGAATTATATAAGTATCTTTTCCTTTGTAGTTATGCATAATTGCATTAATTTATTAAAGGCATAACATTGATTCTTAAAAGGTTTTTTCATATAGGATAGTCGAATAACACCTTCTCAGTGTCGATAAACATTCACAAAAATATCGATCAATATTTAGAGATTGTACTATGACCCTAGAGTTTATGAAGTTTTTTCTTATTCAATTGTCTCTATTTGAGAGTATAACGCCTTCTAAAGTATTACCTCAGTGGCAATATTGTGAGAGTAGAACAAAAATTGATTTATATTTCGGATCGACCCTGAAGTTATGAAATACATTTACCATTTAATTTCATTTTCTATCCCCAAATATTGTGTTTGATTAGAGCTGGCAATCCCAAGAAAAAAATACCACCGGTATCGGCAGTTTGTAAAAAGCTGAGCTCGATCGACATCGAAAGATTTGTCAAAATGTACCAATTGAAAACGGTATATTTTCAGTCGTGGGGTGCAATCTTTTCGAGAAATCAATATTAAAAAGTTCGTTCGCACCTTTAACCTACAGCTACTATTGCATGATGTCTGCCAATCAGCAGCGATATTCTGTAGTTCTATGAAAAACTTGTAATTTAAAGGATATTTCCCCTTCTGGGATATTTTTATATATGGTCGCTATTGATGAAGTTCCCTTATAAACAGGTGGCCGCTAACACAGGTTTGAATGCATATTGAATAAGCAAGGTACGTCCATATCGCTAAAAGAACAGACTTTTCGCTAGCGGGTGATTTTTAATGACGTCACACCGGCAAGAAGGAAATATAAATTATGTAATGTTATATTTCCCGCTTACGTCATCAAATTGCTACAATAAACTTTTTGATGACGTGTAAATGAAAATAACATTACTGACGTATTATCATTTCATATGAAAGCATGAAATAAGTATACCTAGTCAAAAATATATATTGGGTTTGACTCCCTACCTTTTTGGCCAGAATGAGTGCATCTCCCATGAGATCCGTCCATGAGGTTTGATTTGAGACGTTGTAGAAGGAGTATGCGGCCTTCACATTGGAATGGATGGGATGGGACATGACGGTTGAGGAGAGGGTGTAGTAGCTGAGCATGTCAGAAATTTACCTTCCTTCTCAACGACGTAGCAGTTCACGATGCCCTCACGAGGAAGGAACCAATGCCGAAATTCATCTTCAGTGAATATTTGAGAAATGTCGTAGTCTGAGAGAAACTGAAAGGAAGGAGAAGAAAGAGAGATAATTGAATTATATTGTCATTTTTACTTTGTGTAGCTCAAAGACATGCACAAGTAGACTTTAAAGGTAGGGATAATTCTTATGGACAAAAAACCTGTCCTGAATCACATATATATCATAATATTCAGGTTAGCGTTGAGTTATTTCTCTGAATAAACGTTTTATATATTTTTATGTCAATGCCGGGACCATACATATAGCGGCGATGCTAGAACAATTGAGTTACCTTATTGAGAAGGGCACAGGTCTCCTTAATATCCGAGGCGCGGAGCTTCCGTAGCCCAGCAGTCTTGGTTTTCCTCTGGAAGCTTATAGAGCTTGAGGAGCCGCTGCATCGTCATGTTCCGACTGAGATGGGAGAACTTGACTTCTATGAGCTTTTTGGGATTGAGGGAGCGATGCCAGTATCGACAGGTCCCAATGGGCTTTGGCAAAATGACACCCGCCGTGTAGACAGCCTGAAAGATACCTCGGTAATTGACGCGTCGAGTGATCTCTCGGATAAGAACAGGGGCCAGCCGCTTGGAGCGAAGCTTTTGTGCACGCAGAGGAATTGATTTCAACAATATTCTTCTCTCTGCAATATAAAAATAGTTAGTATTTTTTTGTTGAGCATTTTGATTCCTTTTTCTTAAAAACTAGCAAATATAATCAGTTATACAAATTAAACATCATAAAACTCGCCTTAATTAAGACTATTTCATAAGTAGACTTATTCATCAGTGCTGAATACCAATTAAATTGTAAAAATGTTGGACAAACAGCACTTCTTTTATTTGTAAATTAACATAAATATTTTATTCCACTATACAGGGCAATGGAAATGAAACTTTTTTTTTTTTGCTAAAAAGCATGAATTTGGGGTGTTAAATCTACTTTTAATACAACATTTGGCTCTGGTGTTAAAATTATGGCATATTATGTTTTCATTATTGGTATGTATTGGTTCTAAAGTTCCACATGTCACAACTAAGATATATTAGGGCTTTAAACAAATCACCAGTGGCCACGTAATCCCTTTGTTCTTACAGTAACATATTTTTTTAATAATTCATCCTCGCACTTGTTTCAAAATACTTTATTTGAAGTAAATATAGTTTTGGTAATTGATTAAAATTATCATATTTTTTGTGGAATATCTTCCTAATTTTATCAGTGTCTAAGTGAAGATGTAGCCTTTTGGTCATTAACAATAAAAATATTGCTTCTAAAGGTCTCAAAAAGACTGACAATGAAGCATATAGAGAGTAAAGTTTATTACTTGTTATAAATGCGAATGTGTGCAGGTATTGCAGAGATGAATCCGACTAGTTTTTTCGTTTTTGATGCTCTAACTCCGGTGTGCCAGTCCTTGACGCTGCCCGGGGTTGAAGGGCCCACCGGAGGAACTCGGGCGAGTAGTCGAAGCGGAACATGTTGTCATCGTCCTCCACGTAGTTTTCGTTCAAGAGGACATAAAGCTCCTTTAGCTGAAATGAGCGAAGAACAAGACATTATAACAATGAATGATCATGAAGCTTTCTTTTTCTTAGCGCAAAAACTAATGATTTTTTACATACGTACATTTAAATTTTTTAAAGCAATAAAAAATTGGCTAAATTTAACTGAATGAAAAAAATATGTTTTTTCTTTTTTGTGTAATGCAGTGTATATTATTTATTGTTCGATGGATTAATTTTAATGCTACAAGGCTTATTTATACCAAAACCGATGCTACTCAGTCAAAACATGGAAGGAGGGAGGTTGGATTAACTAATTGTGTTAGTACCAAAGCTGGAACCGGTAGGAGGAAAATATACCGCCGATATCGGTAGTTTTTAGGAAGCTTTGTCCAGTGTCCAATCGGTATATTTTGCATAAATCTACCGATTGGAGCGGTATATTTCAATAAGAAATGAATCATTTACGATGCATTTCATTTTGAGAAACCAATATTCTGATATAAAAAAAGGTTCGCATTCACTTTAAAATCTGCCGGTATCGGTGCAACTCATTCAAGAAATCAATTTTCTGATATTAAAAAATATTGGCAATCACATTTAAATCTGCCGCCCACGATTGATAGACATCATGGAATTAGTAGTTTTGTCAAATAAAAAAAATATGGGGATCGGTTGAAAAAATCTACTAACGACACAACGAAATACCAATCTGTGGTGATCTCTGGTTCCTCCTCATAACTGTCTAATTTCTCCTATGATACTTTAAACAAAGTTATTTATTGGACATTAACCCATAATTGCCATATTTCTATTTTATATTTACTTAGAAACAAGTTCATATTTTTAAAAGAATTTAAGAATTTTTCCTTCATGATGTTCTTAACTTCCCAAAGATATAAATAATTATATATATACGTTGAACCAAAAATGCATATTAACGTGTTAGCACAGTTCCAAATTGAAGTGACATTTTACATAGATTTTACGCGTATTTAAATGCACGTTAGGCACCAATGGGTCAACAACTATGCATTAGTACCGTATTAATGTATGAGAGTGATTGAGTAGTTTCAAGATGTAATATCACTTCTATCCAGGGGTAAGAGTGAGGTCGGAACGCCGTGGCAGCAAAAGATTTAAGGCCAGGTCGGTGTTCCGTATAAAGGAAGAGCATACATCAAAGGGAAATTGGAACAAAATGTTTGAGAAAGAGAGTCATTTAAATTTCAACGAGCAGGTTATGACCTATTTTTCATGACTTCCATATCCCAATGCTGAGAATGTCCAAGACGCCGTCTCTCTATGTACATCTATCTTTGCCCCCTGCCACGTTCCTTGTACCTACCACGAGAGGATCATCAATGTTAAGTGTGTCCCACTGGAATCCCTCGGGTAGTGAGTAGGGCTCTTGCCTCACTTTATCCACGGGGACGTCAGGGTTAATGGCCTCATTCGTCCCGCTGGGAATATCCTCATCAATCTTGGGCACGGGCTGCGTCTTCCAAAAGTCATAGTTCTTCTTGGCAGCCTCCTCTACATTCTTGGGAGCAGAAGAGCCCGAAGACTCCAACTGAATGGACTCGAAGGCCTTTTTGAGCTTAAGGAGCTGATCATGGTTCAGAGAGTCCTTCCCAGCACCCGCACCCCCACCAGCACCACCGCTCCCCTTGCCCGAGGAGACACCGCCCTTCTTGGACAATGATGACCTGGAAAAAATAAAATATACCCACGTTGCAAGAAATGATAAAATATATCATGAAATGACCATCCTTACTTATCTCAGATTCCTTGTCTGCAGCAGGGGAGACGTCTTTCTTATCCATGTTTGGGAGATCGACCGAATGAAGTAGGGCGAAGAAAAAGAAAGAAATTGTATGCCGAAGAAGAGATAACAGAAAAAGTATAATGTAAGCCTCCTAGTTTTTCAGATCACACACACACACACACACTTCGATTTTATTATCAACAGCAGCAGAAGATAGACTTTCCTCCCTTCTCTCTCTTAGCCTCTCTCTCTTCTTCCTCATCTACCTCTATGCAATCCCACACATTAAAAAAACAACGGCATTGATTTGCTCCGATGATCCCGGGAGTCATGTATGTTCGTATGGGGCGTTACATGCCAGGATCCATGAGAACTTTTAATTTACAATTGTAAACTTCATATGTCTCCTTGATTTCCAATGTTTATGTTAATATACCTATCACGTGATGAACATTATAGGCAAAACATTGGATCTCGAATATAGTATATTACTTATACTATGTATTACATAAAACCGTTGTTAAAAAAAACTGCGAGAACTCATATTATAACATAAAAAAGTTGTGTATAGTGATGTCAGACTACTTATTTTATCACAGCTTGAATAATTCATTGGGATATGTTATCATCATCTTTAAGTATATTTCATTAGATTATGTAATTTATGCATGTGAAAAAAATCTTATTATCTCGTTGTTAACCAACTAAATAATATACATTGATGGACCCAGTATATATTCGATACATTATATTATATCCCACGAACGAAGTCTTTTTGGGCTGCAAAATTGAAAATAACATGAATATTTTTCCAAACGAATCATTTGTATTATAAATAAAAGAAACTATTATGTTTATGAACGGTTATGTATATTTATATATTTCAAACACTGAATAAATAGTGTACTTATATTAATTCATTACTTTCTTTGTGGATATACGGGATTTGTTCTCAATGCCGGGTTAATTTTTAGCTTAAGATATAATACAAATTATATAGTGAAAAAAGCTTCAAGCCAGTTCGTGCAAATGGAGTGTAGCTTTCATGACAACTTTGTTTATATTTCATGTCAAATGATTATAATAATATACCACCTTGCCCCCATTTATCGGCCGCTCATTTATAAATATATACGCATATTTTGAGATCACCAAAATACAGGCAATCATGAATGTCTAATTATCATTCGTGCCTTGTATAAGTTTTCATCTCAGAAATGTGGTTGGGTTCTCATTAAACGTTCCCCAAAATATTGATCTCTACCCTGCACCGTCTATCGACCGCTTTAAGAAGAATTAAGATGACCCCTTTATAGTTATGCTTTCTGTTTCTAATCAAGCCTCATTTTTTAGTGCTTTATATCAGAGTATAGCAATGGATATAAATAGTCGTGCTCTGACGTCAGAGTATAAATGACTCACGATGAAAGAAAAGATCGGCAAGCTGTTCTCAGCTGCCGTCTTGCCCTAAGCGTTCCCTTTTTGCCTTGCTCACAGTTCTTTCTTTTCAACTTTTTTATTTACTGCTATCAGCATATTTGGTGTGGAAGAATCCAGTCCGTTCTATTACTACTCATACTTCTGGATTTGCTCCCACATACTATATTATACCTTGTCTGCCACTAATAACATAATTGTGTATGCAATCAAGGAGAGGAAGGGAAAAGAAGAAGTCCAAGAAATAATTGATTAGAAGGTATTACTGTTATTGCGTACTATTTTATTCAATTTATTTAATGTTCAGTATTTGGTGAGTTTTTTCTCTTCTATTGAAGGCCTTTGTGTATGACGTTTGATGTGTTATAGACACTAAGTATATGTACGACTATCACTTCTTCTTTTGGATGTTTTTGGTGGTGTTAACAATTATATATCCTTCTTCCAGTTCATCATGGCCACAACACGTCGTCTTACAAAGGAGTTGGACGACATAATGAAGGCTGACCTTACGTTTTTCCGTGACATTCACGTGGACGAGACGAACATGTTGGTCTGGCAGGGTCTTCTCCTCCCGGACAAGTACCCCTACAACAAGGGGGCCTTTGCCATCGAAATCGCATTTCCCCCCGAGTACCCCTTCAAGCCTCCCAAGATTCACTTCAAGACCAAGATCTACCATCCCAACGTGGATGAAAAGGGACAGGTCTGCCTCCCCATCATCCTCGCAGATAACTGGAAGCCCGCCACGAAAACCAATCAAGTCGTTCTCGCCCTCGTCTCACTCATCAACGAACCCGAGCCAGAGCATCCCCTAAGAGCAGATCTCGCTAAGGAGTTCACCAGGACCGCAAAAAGTTCTATAAGAATGCTGAGGACTTTACTAAGAAGTTCAGCGAGAAGAGACCCTCGGACTAAAGAGATCCTCCCATCCCCAAAACCTTCTTTTCTATCCTGCACCCCTTGTTTATTAGATGCAATACATTTTTCCATCATTTGTCGTAGGCTAAATTATTACTATTATTATTATTAGTTCGTGAGGGGTCTGCACTTTTTTTTTTTGCCTACCACCTTCTAAGGTAGTCAATTAGTCATTATTAAACCAGGACACAACTTTTCTTTCCCTTTGGCATGTTGTTGATCTCTCTTTCTCTCTCTCTCTGACTCCCATCCTGACAACATCATTAAAAAACCACCCACCCAAGCCACCCTTTATTTCTTTCTTGCAAATCTCTCTGTGATGTATAAATACGCTATTGGACTGAATGGACCTCTTTTCACCTTCGTCAAGCACCAAAGTCGCTGAAGCTCTGTTTGAGGACCCCCCTTATCATTAATTTATAATTTTAGAAGGAAAGTGCACCTTTTGACGAACGTTGTCCCGAGTTTTTTTTCCCTTCTCCGAATGGCGCCGCATATACTTCTTTATTTTTCTGTACAAAAAAGTGTAAGAAATTATGTTTATGTCTCCCTTTCTCTTAGTGACACGATAAATCAGTTCAAGCTTTAAGTGTGTGTGTTTGCTATCATTAATTAATAAATATTTTACGTCATAGTCTGAGGTCCATACTTTATTATTTTATTGCCTATTTTGGTTCCATGGAATTGATGATGTATTCTGGTAATATGAATAAGCATTAAAGTTTATTAATCGAACCAAAGGTGCTCTTTTTTTTCTTCCTTCAATGCTGTCGAACCTTCAATATTGAGGGTCAAGCCTTAACGTTTCCCACCTATTCATTTATGTATCACAAATAGCATCAATGAACCTTACTTTTAATCAAAGGCCTATATTTTCATTGTTGGGCTCTTATGGACTAATTTGAAGAATAGGTGGATTGCTTATAATATTTATTATCTTTATTTACAAGGATATCAAATCATGACTTCTTTACATAATATGATTGGTAGACGAGGTGCATTTTGCAGTTCAATTTGTTAACCCTCATATCTGAATATACTTCATTAGGACTTCTTTTTAGAACGTGATTGGTTGACAAATTGTATTTTGTATTTAAATATTTATTTCTGTTAAATCTTATGACACCCAATTAGGACTTTTTCTGGAACATGATTGGTTGACCATGTGTATTTTGTTGTTAGAAAGTTGTGATCGTATATATATATAAGAATGCCGCATATTTTTTTTTTCTTGAACGTGATTGGCTGAAAGGAGCATGATTTAAGAAAAGCAGTTGGGATTGTGCGAGGGGTCCCTTCAGTCGTGGCTGTCGAGGTGTATGCATCAACTCAGAGATAAGAATTTCATCCTTCGGTAATAAAGTTCCATGACATTTACGAATCCTTTGAATGGATTCTTCCATTATTATCTATTGATATTATGAAAGTAATAAATCTTCACGCTCAGGAAAAACGTAATAGATCAGACCATAAGACATCCAGAAATGAAAAATGAGCTCCCCAAATGCACAAATAAGTTTGCGATAACTTCTATATAATTGTTCTTAGTTATCAAACTGTATATAGAATGTGCAAATCAAAGAATGCAAACAACAAAACTCTGTGAAGCAAAAACTTTCACTATCCGTTATATTGTGGCCAATGTTGATCAATTAAAGTTATAATCGTCTTAGTGATCAGTCGCTCATGATTTAATTTGAATGTAATTAAATATAGTACATTATCCAACGATTTTAGGAAATAATTGATCATTTTATAACAGATTCATAGTTTAAAATACATAAAAAATTGAATAAATTACGAATAGTGTAGTCAAGATACTTATTTTCTATGGATTCTCCAAAAGTATTTGTTTAAAAATAATTAAACCAGTAATTTTTAAATAAAAAAATATATACATTGAAGTATCCCAAAAATACGTTTCGGGTTTTTAAACATATCTCTTTTTATTATTTCATTTTGTTTTTATTATTATTAAAAAATCATTGATAAAAATCGCCAGGACATTATATCGGAAAAAATTTGCTTGCCATCTTAAAAACCTATAACTAACTGAGTATATATATATTTATTTTGTCTAAAAACTGAAATATTCTTTGAGTTATTAGTATTGTAATGAATACTTGATTTTGACCTTTTAAAATTTTATATTATGGATTTGCAGATCAAGAAAAAATATTTTAAGATTTTGAATTGACATTTTCAAACTCCTATTGGTGTTTTTCAGCCGATTTTATGAGAAAATGGCATATTAAGGTATGACACTCAAGACAATTTTGATATAAAAAAGTAAAAAATGAAATAATCTAGGCACCCTAGGCAATATTATGACGTCAAATTTGGATTCAATATATTTTTTCATAAGAATGTGTATCATTTGTTCATCAATAGAATTAACACAAAAATTTGATGACGAGTTTTATTTATGAATTGTCGATCTATACTATCAGCCCACAAGTCTGTGAAGAGACCGGTGGTTGGATCCACAAAATTAAATCAACTACATAAATAATATTCAATCCGAATCATGAGTTAAAATTATGAAGATTTGTTTCTACTAATCAGTTCTTTTAATACAAAATCCATGACTTTTGCAGATAGTTTTTGTTTGAGAAGAGATAAAGCCATTCAAGTATTCCCTATCGCATATATTACAATTAGATATACATATATGAAGTGTTATACTGTTGCTAACTTTTATCTTCATAGCACTCTTCCTATTTAGATGAAGAGCTTACAACATTAATTTCTTGAATATACTTATTTTTTTTGGATAAATTCACTGTATTCTTAGGATGATATATATTGCCATAACAAATTAAATACGGCGTTTTAAGATTATTAAATCATCTATATTAACAATTCAACTACCTTAATTATCGGTTGGGGGCGCAGGTTCGAATCCCAAGAGGGGATGGCCATTATTATTCTTCCTCATCGATAAGATCCTAGGTTCGATAAACTAATTTTAGTGCTATAATGCTTATTTATATCCTGTCAGAATCTGCAATTCTGTCGAACCATATAGGCAAAAAATCTAATAATTGATTGCAGTACACATATAAGTAATTATTTGAAACATCAAAATACATTATATGATAATATTTAAGGTGTCCTGAAGAAATGGTCCAGGAAGAAATGACCAAGATAAAAAATATAGTGAACTAGACTCAGATAGTGCAAACCTCCGCCGATCCCCACCAAATGAATCACTTGGTCTTTTGTCATTTCCAACCCTCTACGCACTGTCCCTTTAACTCTACATACTGCTCCTTTATGTTTACACTCTAGAGGTGCATGGAAGAAAAGAACTGACATCATAAAGAGGAGAGCACAGCACAGTGACATCTATTGGCAGAGTAGGCTAACTGAAATATTTATTAGTATTTAGCTCATTTTGCATCTTAAAGAAGCACTCAGAGATGCCAAATTTAATCACTTGTTTTTTTGGCATTTCCAACAACTCCACACAGTTTCATCCGAATCCGTTCCGCACTTTTTGAGTTATCCTGCTGACAAACAAACCAACCAACGCCAGTGAAAACAATACCTCCTTCGGCGGAGGTAAAAATGGCACAATGCAAGAGTAAGTAAGTATTGGAATGGAATACAACTAAGTATATATAAATACTATTATCATATAAATTGAGTAAATAATGGTAAAAAATATTTTTTTGTCATTATACATAAATTATTTCCTTGTTGATGTCGTTATATGGGACAAATATTAAATTGGACCATTTTTCCATGCGTCATCATTTTCCTTTTCTATATTAGGTCATTTTTTCATGGACCCATTTCTTCCTACGTCGTACTTTTCTCGGACATTTCTTCTATATCCTTATTTAAAACATGAGAACAAATTTTTTTCTTCTTTTAATCTATATCTATTATTTCAATAAAATTGAAGCTTTATTCTCCTGTAAAATTAATGTGATAAAAGTCTCCTTTTAAGCAAATAAAATCCGACACAAAAAATGAATGAATATATGGATATTAAATCATCAATGCATACCTCAAAATGTATTCATTTCTATAACATTAATTAAGATATAAAACATTTTAACTATTAAAAACTAATAGGAGTTTTTTATTAACAAAATCATTTATTTAGTTCTCTAAGAATATAATAGTTTATCATTAATCGACTAAAACACAGATATGTAATCAACAGGGATGTTGAATTTGGAACAAAAACAATGCCCTATATGCCCAGAAATATGCGGGAAAATTGACTAAATATGCGAAAAAAGTTAAATAAGCAAAAAAAAATAATTATGTTGAAATAATGTATATCTAAATTAATAACAATTATGTCATTTAATCATTGTTTCATTGAAGATTCAGCATATCATTTACATGCCTCTCTGTCAGACTGGTTCGCTGGTCAGATAAATGAGACTTTAGTTTGGAGAAGACCTTTTCGCAGTCCACAGAGGTAATTGGAGTGCACGAGAAGAGGAACGGCAATTTGGGATCATCTTAAGCTCCAATGTCTCTCTCTTCAGATTTTGGAGTAGAATTAATTTTGAAGTCCGGATTCTTCTCCAGGAAAATGTTCAACTTGCTGGCAAAGGTCTCAACGGTCAGCTGCATCTGCACCATCTCAAGGATTCCAATGCTCTCCGTCGTGAGAAGGCGCTCTTGCAGGCTTGAAATGGCGCATAACAGTTGAGTAAAGTTGCCCTTGTTGAATGCTAGCTGACCCGGTAGTTTTGGTCCTTGAACAGTTTCTTGGCTTTGACGATTGCCAAGTTGTCGTCATTGAGAAATTCTATGAAGTGTCCATCCCCTTGAATGATCGCCCGGCTGTAAATAAACACCGGGACCCGGACCGGGCTGGGTACCTGGTCGTTTCCTGATATATATATATATATATATATATATATATAATATATATATATATATGTATATACAGTATGTATATATATATAATGAGCACAATTTTTTTGCAAGTACACCCCATCTACATGCAAAATGAACAATTATAGATTTTGTCTTAGTTGTATAATTTTTATGTTTATCTTATTATGGCGGAAAAATGATCAAAACAAAAAAAACAGTAATAAGCAATGAATATATATATATCCTCAAAATTGTTCAAAATATGCGATAAATATGCAGAAAAGGCCAAATATGCGTTATATGCGTTAGAAGGTCGTTTATGCCCAGAAAGTTTATTACCAGATTCCTACAGCCCTGGTAATCAATATAGATATATAACCAATGGGACATAAGTAGGCTTCTTTATACATAATATGCATAAACACACATATCAACTGGAATGTATAAAAATGGCATTAAAATTAATCATAAGAAATACAGGACATGATGAACACGATGATAAGATAGAGAAACTGGTAAAAAAGGTGTGATAAAATAATTATTAAGATCCCCAGTCTTGAGGTGGAGGTTTTTCTTCTTATTTGTTGTCTTGGTCCACTTGAAGGAGAGAGGAAAAACTAATAGGAGTTGATATTTTGAATATAAATGGCTCAAAAAGGGACTCCATCTTTAGATAACTAATTTCTAATATTGATTAGGTTCCAATACAATATAGTATTTTGTCTATTTTTATTCGAAGAGAAGGTATCTATCTTAAATAGCAAAAGAAGGGTTTTGCACAGTGGATATGAATTGTACAAAACCCTTCAAGAATGAATATTTTAAGGATTAAAAAACAAAGTATGCATGTTTTGAGTTATTTTAGTAAGCACTTCATTTTGATGTAAATTGTAATGTGTAAACTCCTTCTATAGTACAAACTACTTCAAATCGATTCTTTGTATTCTTCATCTCTTTTACTTCATTAAAATTGAACAAAATAAATTTAATGCAACTGTCCGTTAAGCCCTGGACCTAGTTATATCAAATCAACAAATACACAGGTGAGATGAACTAACAAAGCACGTTTTCATGTCTATTCATACATTTACCTGAAATAAAGTCAAAGAAAATGCTTTCTCTATCTTTGTTTTACTTTTTAAATAAAAACTAGCATTCCACAGGTATAATCGTCTATAGTTTCCCCAAGAAATATCCTAGCACTTCGGCTAGTCTGGGATGTCAGGAATTTTAAAATGAGTAATACAATGTATCAATGTAAAACTATATAAATTAAAACAAATATTATATATATATTAACAAAAAGCAAAAGGGTTTTTGAAGAATAAAACGACAGCCTTAAATATAAAAATACATAAATTTAAAAGAACACTACCGTCTGCTATTGACTATATAGGGGCACATTTTTTCATAGACCATTATTTATTTTTTTCGTTTAAAAACGTTTTATTCGGTGAACTGCAAAATTTATACAGTGTAAATAAAAAAATTATATCAGAAACAGAGTAAAACTATTCAGGCAGTTGCGAAAATACATAAATGAACATTGTAGTTCATATTTACTGCCCTGAAGAATAACCTTATATAAAAGGACAAATCATGTATGGATTGGTTTAAAAATGCACGATGTCTTCTTAAAATCCTTTTGATAGTGCTTATGTAGAGCTTCGATATTTCAGGCACATATTTAATTATATCGCCAGCCCACTTCCACGTTGGCGCTCCTAAATCCGGGATTTTGATGGAGAGAGCAGCGTAGCGAGCTGAAGCACCAATCATGATGGGCCTTAGGTCTTCTTCGACTACGTATGCATTTGTCGTTATTTTTAGTGCTAACAAAGATATTATATTTTGTAATGTACATTGAATTGCTTTGTGACTAGGGGGGGTATTTAAAAAAATATTTTCCAAAGAGAATGAGAGCTTTTAAAATATTCGGAGATATATCGCGGTTTTGGCACATGTTTTAGTTTAAAAAAATATTTTAATTATTTGAAGAATGGGACATCGACAAATGCATGTAATGTATTATTTAATAAAAATCCACAATTCATTCAAGGATTCTGAAATTTAATAAGCATCCCTGTAATTTGTAATTAGGCTGTAAATTTAGAACCATCAGCAATCCCATTAGTTGATTGTAAATTATTTTATTCCATGAAGAGGGAAGGTTAAGAAAACTTAAGTAGGACTTTGATATAGATCTCGCTCCATCATAACTCTTCCTACCACATTCAAATTTTAAAACCATGGCTTGGAGGGCACATAAAACTAAGTGAACATTTAAGAAAACTTGAGCCTTGCCACGTTAAAACTTGAATTCACAACCAAATCGTGGGCAGTTAAAATCTCTTGTGTTAAGGCAGTTCGCTCTAAAATGACAGGATCACCAAATTTTTTCTAAAGTTTTGTCCTTATTTTGTATACAATATCCATTGTCTTGTCCGATTGAACTGCGGGTGCCAACTTCCATAAATTTCTGAATGAAGCTAAAAATGGCGAAAAGTTTTCCAAGTCCTGATTAGTTAAAAGGAGTACCCATGATAAAACCAATTAGAGAAAAGTGTGAAGAAGAAATATTTTCTCAAAGTTCCGGGTATAAAACACACCCATTTTCTGCACGATCT
>CP045890.1:32138395-32150688 GCA_013387185.1 Caligus rogercresseyi
CTATAAATCTCATAGGTAAAGTGACGCCAAATTCACCTCCGAGGACAAAAAGAGGCCTGATTCGAAGCAGACATGCAAGACTACAAAACTTTCTACAATCCAAACCTGTGCACATTCAAGCCGTGAGGAGTACACTTTGATGACAACCGAACAAAGAAGAGGCCCGGAGAAGATGATTCGCAGGGAGTATCTCTCTACGATATCCCCCGAATGACTCTCATTCGAACCACGCAGACTGTTGCCCCAAAACTCGGCAGCAAATTCGAGTCAACTCACTGATTGACAAAAAATCTGCAAACCAGACGAAATTTGTCTGGTGAGGAGTTCCGGGCCGCAGCCCTTGCTAAGAGACAGTTCGCTAACTTGTCCAAGACTGTAAGGGAATCTTTTCATGGCGTGCAAACAATGCTTGAGAATCGATGTTCTCCTGATTCTTCAACCAAGTGCCTCCGTGGGATCGAACCTGCGGTCTGTGGGAACAGACAGCACTGGCTCTTCGATTAAGAAGTCTTCGACTTCTATTAAGTCTGTCTTTCAAAAGACACTTAGGCTAGGGTTTTTAATGCGAATATAACTATTCAAGCTTTTCCTATTATATGAAATAAATTCAAATAATATTATATCATTATGTCTACTCGATTTTTCCATTGAATGCTCATAATGTAAAGCACGTCTATTGCAGCTATAAGCAAAGAGCTCAGTGGTTTGTCCAGTTTCTGTTTTCTTATGCAGGAACCTCATACTTATAGAGGCAAGTTGTAGGCCTAGCAGCCATCAGTACTACACGGTGGTAGCTCACCCAGAGCTTCGATTGTGGCGTCCAAAAACTTAACTTATGTTTTATGAATGACTTTAGCTGTCGTGATGTAGCTTCTGCTATCATGACAAATGGAGATTCCAAAACTATTATTTGTTCTGTTTACCTGGATATTAATTGATTTACCAAGCTCATTGGTAGACTTATGAATTCAGCCAGGATAAAACTACTCACTGATTATTGGCATGGCCTCAATGCTCACTCCTCTCTTTGGGGGTTGGATACCAATAGGAGGGGGGAAGTATTTAAGAATTATTTTAGGCAATGCCTTGTTGTTGAAAACTGTGGACTGAAGCCAACCTTTATAGGGAGGGGCGCAGAAACACATATAGACATACTCTTAGTTTACCAAATCCGAGTTACTAACTGGAGGGTCAGTGATAAGGATCTATTATCGATCGGATCATGCTCTCATTGAGTTTGAGGTTCCTATCCCAGCACCTAATAACGTGTCAAGATAAGAAATCTCCGTAAAAACAGATTGGAATCTTTTTAGGCATTCCATGAAATAGACATGTCACTTCCGGGCACTATCACGCCCCGATGGTTGGACATGGCGTTTTGTAAATTTGTAGGGGGTGTCCAAAGGGCTGGACACAGCGTGCCCTTCCGCTTGGGTTAGGTCGGGAAGTGAAAACCTGACTTTTGGTCGCGGGAGGTGGCGCTCTGCAGAAGTAACCTAAGGAGACTCTACAAAGTTTACAAATCAGATAAAGTGAAGCTAACTGGAACAAAATCTGAGCTTACGACGTGAGTTCAGGGGGCTGGTAAGGTCAGCTAAGCGGGAGAGCTGGAAGAGTTCACTGAGTCTGCAAAAGACGGGAGACAACTTTCTAGGCTCTTCAAAGTTATACAGGGCTCCAAAACATGCTCCGTTGGGCTACTGGGATCGGGGTCTCCGGAAGAAGCACTGGACCTTCTTTTGACTACTTCTTTTCCTGGTTGTTCTGAGGTTCCTGAAACGGAACACTCAAAGACCCAAATTAGTAAGTCATCTTTCGAGGCAAGTTTCTACCCTCATGGATGAAGACTCTCAAAATCAAGTGGCTGTGGAATCCTTCGGATCTCATAAAACACCGGGGATAGATGGAATTAAGCCCATCATCTTGCAGAACCTAGACACTAAGAGTATGGAATGGCTGGCCCGACTATTTTGGGCCTCAATTCGACTCTCATATGTTCCAAGACAACTAAGGAAGTCTAAGGTCATCTTTATTCCAAAGCCAGGTAAGGATGACTACTCCAAGGTAAAGTCTTTTCGTCCTATTACTCTCACTTCTTTTATTTTGAAAACGCTCGAAAGAGTTGTTTTAAATAAAATTGAAGAAGATTATCTAACTAGGATTCCTCTGAACCCTAATCAACATGCTTTCAGAAGAGGAAGGAGCTGCGACTCTGCTCTCTCCTCTATGGTTGACCTCATTGAACGATCTATCAACAGGGTCAGTATAGTCTCGGGATTTTTCTGGACATCTCTGTGCATTCGATAATATAGACATTACGTCTGTGGTCGAAGGCCTCAGGCTAGGAAAGTCTCAGAAAGTATTATCAAGTGGTATGAATCCTACCTAAGAAGTCGCTCCATCACAGTCGAACTCAGGGCATTAACCAATCAGCTCAGTCCGATGAATCTTGTATTTGGCTTTTGGGTAATGGCTGTGCCCTTGAGTTTGCTCTCAGGTCATAAATCAGTGGCTCTTGAGTATTCTTGAGTTCTTCCCTGGAAGAAGAAAGCCCCTAAAATAAGGACTTGAATATGAATGGTATTAACATATGCTTATCTAATTCTGTTAAATACTTAGGTGTGACTCTGGATTCGGGATTAAACTTCGGTCTCCACATCACATCCAAGCTCAACCAATCCAAAAAACTACTGATGGCTTGCAACAACGCCGTCGGGAAAACCTGGGGTCCGACTCCAAGGCAATGAGATGGGTATATACCAGCATAATTCGTCCTAAGATCTCTTATGGATCGATTGTCTGGTCTCGTCGAACCCAAAATTACCTGAAGAAACTGGAACGTATCCAACGGCTTGGTATGATAAAACAACCTTTATCTATCGTAGTACACCTACGAAAGGACTTGAGGTAATCTTCGATTTGCCTCCTCTAGATTTATATATCAAAATGAGGGCCAGAAAGGCACTTTTTAATTTGAACATCACGCCACATGGATGGGAGAGCATTGGGTCTAAACCTGGTCATATTCTTGAAGAGTGGCGTGAAATAAAAGTTAGGAATTTCATCTTGTATTAACAGAGACTTTTCTACGAGTCTAAAAATGAGTTGGAAGAAAACATTTTCCATTAATTATGATAGCTTCTCTGTAGGTGAGGTATTGAACGCCAGTAATGGTATTCAATGCTACACCGATGGTAGCAAAATTGCTAACAAAATCGGATGGGGCTATCATTTGTACAATCCTTTATTTTTTATAATAAATTCAGCTGGAAACTCAATGACGAATCCACTGTGTTTCAGGCTGAAGTTTGGGCTATCTTAAAGGCAGCCCTCTTATTATTAAAAAAGAAAATCTCAAACCAAAAAATTGATTTTTATGTCGACAACCAAGCAGCTCTTGTATCTTTGGCTCGGTTTGTAAAGTCTCGTACAGTGAACAATTGCATCAATGTTTTGAATGCACTTGGACGTGTAAACCATGTCAACCTTCATTGGATTAAAGCCCACGTAGGTTGGCCAGGAAATGAGAAAGCTGACCGACTTGCAAAAGCTGGATCAAGATCAAATCTATTAAAGGACATTCCTATTCCAGATTCTTTTATGTCAGACCTGACAAGGAGGGGTCTCTATAGAGAATGGCCTCCCGATGGACACAGGATAGCTCCTGTAGACAAAGTAAACTGTGGCTTCCGAAGCCGGACCCTAATGCATCGAGACGATTGATTATCTTAGTCGTGAATCTCTATGTTTCAAATACAGATAATAACTGGTCATAACTTTCTTAGATATCACCAGTCATTGTCGAACAAATTTCTCACCCGAGAGTGTCGTTTTTGCCAGCAGAGTGATGAGACGTCTTATCACGTGTTGGCAGAGTGTGATTTCTTTTGTCTTAAGAGAATGATCGCTCAAAAATGCTTTAACCAACATCCTCCAGAGTTAAAGCAGATACCAGCAATTCTTAGGAATTGTAACATTGTTTACCTGTTTGGCTTCCCGAGGTAGAATGGGTAAACAACATGGTTAAAGTGTTTGTGTTCTAGGGAATGGGCTAAGATCGTAAATTCGATTCCGCCCTGGACTCAAGACTCGACTTCAATTCGTACTCTTGGATCCTACCCTCAAACAAACAAACAATGACGAATCATTGTTGACCGTCTATTGAATGATGGTGAATGTTGTTTCCAACTCGCTTACATCCTTTGTATTCTCGATGAAAGATTTAACTCGAAGCCACTCTGTAAGAAGAATGTGTTTAGAATTATACTACTATATTTATAGAGCCTATAGAAAATCTGGATTGATGTGGCTGAATATAATTTGGGAGGGATATAGTCGAAGCCTTTATTGAAGTCCACCATAACGTTGCAAAATCCCTCCCATGATTAAAGAGGAATCGAGTAAATATAATATCCTCGGTTCTTCGTTCCTTCGTTTATATATATATTTTATATATATTTATTTATAATTTAGCTATTGATTCGGTAAATTTATTGATTTAATTTATCGCTGATTATCATAATACAAAAGTCATAACGAAAACTGATCGAATTTCAAAGGCAGTATAGTTTATATGCTCCCACACAGAATCAATATTCAATTAGATGCAAAATTTTAGCATTCATGTGATTTTCTTTGTTATAATTAAGTCATTTAAGACTATGAAGATAGTCTTACTTTTCTTACTTGGCAGGGATTTCCTCATAAGAGATCATTGATTTGTTTGAGGATATGTCCACTATGTTCTGCCATACAAATATAACACACAACACTTGCAATTTTTATGTCTTATTAACAGTTTAATGTTTTGTGAAAGGGATAAAAATCAGCCATTACCATTGAAGGTCAGACTTATTAGGGAGTCGATAGCTCGTGGAAAACGTGTTCGACTCTCAATGTTGAGGTCAATCTGGTCAACCCCTAAAAATGGACTCATTTTATCGCTTTAATATTATTCATACCACATGGATGCAATTCCATGGAAGCAAATAAACAAAAGTTCAGAAAAAGATCTACCACGACGTGCTTGATGGCAATATCCTCTGCTTGAAAGACAAAAGCTCCATTTTATTCATTTGTATACTTGTTCCAGAGTAGAATTCAGTTCAAGTCTTTGATTCAGGCTTATGTCATAAACTTTGAAAATCTATCTCGGATTTGGCATTATTTCTTTCTTGGATTAACGCGGAGTATCTATTGATTAGATGGTCACTGAACTGGAGTCTTCTACACAGATGGTGCATGATGCAATTGTACCCTTTGATGGTGAAGGTAAGCCAGAAATGATCCATGTCTGGTGTAGGCCCAGCTTGACAATATGTACAAAACAACAATGAAACATGATGGGTCGGATCATGGCTTCGTATAGCCAGATAAATTTATCTCTTTGATTTCATATTTGAATTTCTTTTTGGTAAAACTTGAACATTCAACATTCAAAAAAATTTTAGAAATGGACAAACGTTGAAATTTTATGTGATTATATTAGGAACATAATTCATACGATATACTCATATAATTCTAGTCATAAGTTCGAAGTATGAGCTTATGGTCCCTCTGTTTTGATTAAGAGTTTTAATTCTAATAGTAAATAAGAAGATATATCTTTCTCTTCTCATTTTGACTCTTGCCAGAGAAAAGAGAGGTAGAATGACAAAAGGAACATTTTGAAAAGCATAATAGACATTAATTAAGTTTATATTTATGCATATCCTATTAATAGCGTAGCTATACATTTGCATACATTACGACTAATAAATAAGATTGCTGGTAGGTTGTTGCCTATTTGTCCCCCCTTGAGAGCTCTGTAAGGTAAGGATAAGAAACGGGGATTTTTTCTCTAATATGATTGGTTGAAAGTAAACGACTTATATAAAAACAGTCGACATGAAATAAAACATCACTTTCCTCGTAGCTGTTGAGGTGCAATCATCAACTGAGATGTAATAATAATATCATCCTTAAGAACACAAATTGTCCCTTTTCATGGGCCTACATCCATGTCATATACGAATCATTTGAAGTACCTCCTCCTATTCCACAAGTTAATGTTAATTGAATAAAGCAACTGTTCAATCTACAAAGAATGTTATTATGCTTTATCGAGCTTAGGACTACCAACCCCCGGACTAGAACCCCCGACAATCACCTCGTGGGCTTTTAATCCCCCCCCCCCCCCCTGCTACTAATATGTTTAAGTCCACTTATGAAGTGAATTATGTTTTCTGTATGACAAAATTTCATTAATGTTAAACCTATATTCCTAATATCGGTCACATGTTTATATGACCGATAATAGGAACATAAGTTCTAAGCACGAATGCATTTTGTCATAAAGAAAACATAGTTAAGTTCATAAGTGGACTTTCAGGGGTAAAAGACCAGGGGCTGATTGTTGAGGGGTGATGGCCCTGTTACAGTTTTATCGTATATGACGATAAATGGATCCTCAGTCTGACTAGGAAGAAAATATAAAATATAAAAAGTGATTCAGCGACCAAAAAAAATAATGTGTATTCGTAATTTTAACAAAACAACCTTTCTGTTATACCTATCTATTTGTAAGTTTTGATTTTAAAGTTATCCCAGTGAAGGGTTTTGTGTATATACAAAGGGATGAACGGACTATTGAATCCCTGCCTTCACCTTCGCCTGATCCCTTCATACTACAGCACACATGCATACCTATGTACATTATATATATTTTATCCCTATAATAATTTTAATATGAATAATATAAATCCATATGAAGCATTGCTATATTGTGTTCACATAATATGTAAGTATTGTGAGGGAAACAGATGATGCCGCTTCAACACATTGTGAGCCTCTCATAATTTATTGCATCATCATTTGCTCTTGTTTCTTCTTCGAGAGCCAAGGGGAAAATGAAGAAAGAAAAAAAAACAGGCTATAAGTACACTCATAAAATCTAATGAGGATTTGATACTCTCTATGACCCATCGAGTACACAATATTGAAAAGTGAATATACTCCATCGATGTATGGATGATTCCATATTCTTTCTTTGCTTTCATAACATTGGGGACTCAGATAAGTAGATATGTCTGAGTGACTGTAGAGCCTAAAAAATACGATCCCAGGATTTAATAAAATATCTTTCCTCAAGATTGTCCCTCAGCACCTTTTTATTTACTACAGTTTTTTATGATCTTATTAAATCAATTAATAAGAAAGCTTAAAGGTATTTTTGGGAGCTCTAAATATACAATTAAGATTTCTTAAATGCCCTTATTTTTTCTTAAGTTTTCTTACTTAACAATAGAAAATATTTTTTAAATGAGTCATAGGTACAGGAGATTATACATTGACCATTCAATGTTCTCCAAGTGGCACAACATCTCCCCTAAAATGATATGGCTTGAATTCAGGCTCCCATCTTTTCAACATAATAATTTGCTTTATTTTCAAATAGAAAACTTCATACATATACAAATATTGTTGTGCTCCTTGAGGAGGACTGGTTCCTCAACACGGAGAAAGTTGATACCCTTGTGACGACTTAAAAGCACTAAAATAGTAACTGCAATGGAAAGAACAGTCCCATGGCGAACATATACAACTCCTAACACAGGTACTAGACTCCAAAAGGACACAAGAGCAACAATGAAAGCTAGGGCTCTTGCCAAGCTTATCTCCTATAAATCCCTCCGGAACAGGGCGCTTTAAATGGTCCGGCGAGAATTTGTCGTGTTCGATCTTGACAGTATCGAGAAAGGAGGACAATCAGCTGCATGGCAAATTGCCGCCGAGGTCACCAGTAAGGCTAACAGTCAGCGCCTAACACTCTATAACGACAAATGCCTACGTAGTCGAAGAAGACCTAAGGCCCATCATGATTGGTGCTTCAGCTCGCTACGCTGCTCTCTCCATCAAAATCCCGGATTTAGGAGCGCCAACGTGGAAGTGGGCTGGCGATATAATGAAATATGTGCCTGAAAAATCAAAGCTCTACATAAGCACCATCAAAAGGATTTTAAGAAGACATCGTGCTTTTTAAACCGATCCAATAAATGATTTGTCCTTTTATATAAGGTTATTCTTCAGGGCAGTAAATATGAACTACAATGTTCATTTATGTATTTTCGCAACTGCCTGAATAGTTTTACTCTGTTCTGTATATAATTTTAGTGTATTTTATTTTACACTGTTTAAAATTTTGCAGTTAACCGAATAAAATGTTTTTGACCGAAAAACAGTCTACCCCTTCCTCAAGGAGTCAAAACAGATGAAGAAATCGCTGATGCCTGCAACGCCTTTTACAAAGAGAAAGTAATAAAACTCCGTGGCAAACTCAATGACAGCATAACAGACAACCCAGAGGCAGATAATGCAAAGTACCCAACCCCCACGTTCAGCTTCAGTTGTGTTGGCACTGCCCTAGTGAAGCGAGCCCTTGCAGAGCTGGAGCCCAAAGTCGCCGTCAGTGTTGATGGCACCCCGATCACTGTCATCAAAGCAGCATGGCGATATATGTTTTTCTAATTAAGTATAAGATTTTATTCCTTGAAATCTATACGAGTTCCCTGGAATAGTAATAATCAAAATTTCTGATATCAAAAAATAGCAGAATTGCATTATATTCAATAAAGTGACTTGTTGAAAGAAACTGATATGAATCATTTAAAAAATGGGAATAATAAAATAAGGCATAATTCCCGTTTTTTAATATATTTAAATAAATGAGCTTTTTATTCTTTAATAGTAAAAAATTGAGGAATCTCTTTTACTTGGTCTCCTGGATTGCCAGCCATCTAGTCCCAATGAAAATGCGTTTTATAATGATATAATGGAATTTTGAAAAATATTACATAAAAACCTGGAATAACCCATAAATTTTATTTATGGTGGAAAAATTCGGATTTATTTTTTTGTAATGATATTATATTAATTGACTTGAAATTTTGAGAAACAAACTGAATTTATTCATAAAATAAACTTCATTTGTCATAATCCGGATGAAAGATAACTTTTCAAAATTAATCTAGATATCTCTATCTCAATGTAACTCAATTTATATTCGTTCGCCAGAAAAGAACCATACTGTAGGCATTTATGGGACCAAAAAAATTATCTTCGAAGAATCAAAAATACTTATATTTCAATATTTTCTCGGAAAATATTAAATTTGAACATTCTAATCCTGAAAAAAAATATAATAATATCGTGGATCCATTTTATTACAAACCTTCTGAATAGACCATTTCAATAAAAAGGCGTTTTCACTCCCTCAAGGGAAAGAACGAATGTTATTTTGTTTAATCCTCCTGAAGACGAATAGATTTTTACACCGATGATAAGGCGTACAAAATGGAGCTGCCACATATTTTTTTTTAGTGAAAACCACATTAAGAGCATCATCCTTACTGATACAGCAGCAATCGTGATGTGTTGTCCTTAGAAAAAATCGTTAAAAAAAGAATCTTTCGGGTCTTTTATTTATTACTTCTTCATTTCAATTATTATTTGGCCGATGTACAAGTCATAACTAGAGGCATATATACACTCAGAGAGTGCAAACCTCCGCCGTCATGGGGTCCTTATGAACCTTCCGAGGCGGATTTTTCACGACTGGGTTCCCCTCGACGGAAATTCCGAGAGGAAGACGCTCCCGGCACCCGATTTCACAGCACAGCGACATCTATTGGCAGAGTAGGCTAACTTGAAATATTATTAGTATTTAGCTCGTTTTGCATCTTAATTCTGCACTCAGAGATGCCAAAATTTAATCACTTGTTTCTTTGGCATTCCCAACAACTCCACAAAGTTTCATCCGAATCCGTTCCGCACTTTTTGAGTTATCCTGCTGACAAACAAACAAACCAACCAACAAACCAACGCCAGTGAAAGCAATACCTCCTTCGGCGGAGGTAATAAATAACATAAATAAATGAATCATTTGTTTCTTTATCTTGCGAGAATCTTCAGAAATTGACTTAATAATGTTTTTGACTTAACATTGAAATATGACTATTGTGAAATTTGTGAAAAGGTGCTGCGAGCATGTTAGAGCCCTTTTGTAATGTGAATTCTTTCAGATTGGGTACTTCATCAGTCTCTAATAGGGCAGTTCTGAAAAAGTTCCACATTTTCGCCAACCCAAAATTTGCACATTGGAATACAAAGAGTTCCGACTTGATTATTAACATTTCTGGCAACCCTAGAAACATTCCCTCCTTGATCCCATGTGGAGATGAGGTAGAACTCTTGATTTTTTGGGACAAACGAAACAGTATGCCAACTGCTATATGTTTGGGCACTTCCGATCAACATGTGGAGAAAAGACCAAGTCCGTGAGTTTTTATAAATACTGGCTGATGGACAGACTCAGGAAGGTTGAAAAGGGTGAAATACAATATTTTACAATAAAAATGACTCTGAACGGCAAAGTATAATGCCTGTAAGGCAATACAATTATGGGACTCACATCAATCTATAACAAATAATAATCCCATACTATGCGATGCGGCTGGAGCCTGTAATGGCAATAACTCTCCAGCACCCTCTGCGAGTCTTGAACTCGACCCGGGTAATGAGCCAGATGAACCTTTTGCTGATACCTTAGAACAGATAATCTTATGCATATTCTATAAAACTTCCTAATGCTTCTGCAAATCAACTCCCAACGTTTTGGAGTCTCAGCGTCTTGAGGCCACTCGATTCATCAAGAGATCGATCAGAGAGTGGTTCTCTTATTCGGAGGGACGATATATCTATTCCTGCTATCCAATAAAAAAATCAGACACTCCAAAAAAGCCCATGTTAACGGAAAAGTTAGTTCTGCTGGGTCGTACTAGATCACAATCCCATACCAAGAGGAACAGAAAAGACTCGAATGGTTATGCTGATAAAACTCGGCAAATCAAAAAAGATAGCACCGCAATTTCTGCACCACATTAAAAATGTGCGTTATCGACCAGATTCTTCAACTTATCATAAGATTATCGATATGACTTTACGGTACAAACCAAAAAAGAAAAGTTTTAAGATTCCTAGATGGCTTTTGGGTGAGGAAAGTTTTAAAGAAAAATTGGCCTCAAATCTCATAAGAAGAACAAGTCGAATCTCTTCTAGAGAGGCCTACCCATTATTTGTTAACGTAATAACGAGTACTGTGAAGAGGTTTGAGGAAAACAGCAAGAAAAAAATGGCCAAATTCCAAGACGAAATTGAGGATGCGCTTACCGAATCGCCTCTTTTTACAAAAACAATTTTCTCTCGATTTGGTCCATGAGTATAAATTATGGGCATTGCTGAAGCTGAAATGGGTAGAAAAGGGAGATATAAATGAATCCATATCGTAGACATAAACTTCTTCCTCAGAATAATAAATCTTCGGCTTCAAATAAACTACATCGTCGATGGTAATCAAATATTAAAGAGACCTGAAGGAAATCCTTGCATATTTCCACAAGAGGTTTTCTAAAATTTTAGGTGGAGAAAGAAAAATTTCCTCAAGAATAAACACATTCATAATCCTTCTATCTACACAAAGATAACACACATATCTAAGGTTATCGAGACATTGGTAAGAAAGATCTAGAACAGCACCTGGCTAAGTTGAACGCACTATCCACTACCCAGTTCGGCTTTCGGGAAGGGAGGTCCACAAACACGGCACTTGCCTCAGCGCATGCGCAGTGACTTCGTAATTAGCAGGATGGAAAGGTTGTTGGTATTCTTGCCTTCGATCTGTCTTCTGCCTTCGATACTGTCGACAAAAATCAACTGCTACCCAAACTTGAGGCACTTGGGGTCAGGGAACTCCATTACAATGGTTTTCCTCCTATATGTCTGGAGGTAGACAATGTGTCGACTGGAATGGTGCGAAGTCCTCCCTTCTACCGGTCAAGTTTGGTGTTCGCCAGGGAAGCATCTTGGGCCCTCTGCTCTACTTGAGCCTAGTTGCAGATATGCCTGCCTGTCTGGGCATCCATGACGAGGACAACTCTGGATACGCAGATGACACCTGCATTTGGCTGTGGCCAACGACCTCATCACCATCGGAGACTTCTAACAGAAAGAGCAGAAGCGTTCTATCGTTTTGCGACGGGGAATGGTCTCAAAATGAACGCTTCCAGACGCAACTCTTCATTGGTGGTAGTGCAAAGGCTTCTGAGGTCAAAACATTTACCATATCAATAAATCGAGTGGATGTGAGCCAATCCAGGACAATTGAGCTCCTTGGAGTCACGTTTGATGCAGCTTTCCTCCACCAGCCCCATGAGCCATGTGGTGCGGTCAGCAAAACAGTGTGCGGCGCTGATTAATTG
>CP045890.1:32150788-32166929 GCA_013387185.1 Caligus rogercresseyi
ATATATATATATATTAATCCAATTGCTGAAAATAAGAAAGAGTTTATATGTATCAAGTTTGAGGGTCGCAAAGATCTTACAAAATGCCTGGGTCTCAAAGATTTAAAAAAATAGTGTGAAGATATAACATAATTGTAGAACCGGAAGCTGCTTGTCCCTTTGCCCCTATTTCTGGAAAAACAGAACATATTGTTTGTAAACTCTTTGCTATATTTTCCGAATATGGATCTCTTAATTCCATCAAAAAGATTAGATTGATAGAACAGCTGTGAATACAGGACACAAAGGAGGCACAATTAGGCTTTTTGAACAAAAATTAAAGAATCATTTGCAAGCTACATTTTAATTAATTACCCTTCAAAAATATATTCGAATTTTATAACAGAGTATCAAAGGACCCCACACATTCCGAAGATAATTAGAAATGCGTATATCTTACTTCTCGATATTCGGAACCAATAAAATATAGACCCATCAAAGATGTGTTCCAAACGTCAAAGAATATTAAAAAAAATGAGCTCAACAGGGACGACGAAATATAAATATAGAAATTTGTTTACTTGTTCAAAATGGACCAGATTCAATCAAACCGCCATTCTCAAGAAAACCTCCAGGAACTATCAACAATGCTAATGGATAACTACGCATCCACAATTCTGAGAATCTATTTTCCACCAAAAGAACTGACAAGATTAGATGTGATTATACTAAATATAAATGGACCACATTCGTAAGCATTAAAAGAATCCTCATATTAATATGCTCTCAAACTATTTCTTTGCAGTAGATATATGATAAAAGACAAAGAAAAAAAGAGCGACAGTTATACAATTTATTGGTCCAACTGATTACTTAAATTTCAAAGCAAAAAGTTATTTGGAACTAGTTAACTTATCAACTATTCCAATATTTCTTAACAGAGCCTCCTTTAACTTTTGATAAAAAGAGTAACTTGAGGCATATATACACTCAAAGTGCAAACCTCCGCCGTCACGGGTCCTTATGAGTTGCGAGGCGGATTTTTCACGACTGGGGCGGCGTATAGGGACGGGGGGGGTTCCCCTCGACGGAAATTCCAAGAGGAAGACGCTCCCGGCACCCGATTTTATAGCACAGCGACATCTATTGGCAGATAGGCTAACTTGAAATATTTATAGTATTTAGCTCGTTTTGCATCTTAATTCTGCACTCAGAGATGCCAAAATTTAATCACTTGTTTCTTTTGGCATTTCCAACAACTCCACAAAGTTTCATCCGAATCCGTTCCGTACTTTTGAGTTATCCTGCTGACAAACAAACCACAACAAACTAACAAACCAACGCCAGTGAAAACAATACCTCCTTCGGCGGAGGTAATAATCTCTAAAGTAGATTGAGGGAGAATAATTGGATATACCTAACATCCCGTGTTATTCACAAAATGTGGAACGATCTGTCGCAACAACTACTAAAGAAGCCAATATAACACCTGACGAAAGAACTAAACATCAAGATTATTAATTTTTCATAGTGAACCGGATTTTAAAAAAAACCCGAAAAAAGAAAAAACCCAAAATAGAAAACATTTTTACTGGGTATTAAAGGTTTTTTTCGTGTATGTGTACAACTAACCACTATTGTGCAAAAAATGTTTTTTTATATAAAACAAATCGAATTTTTTATTTAAAAAAGTTTATTTATGTCCATTTAACATTTTTTTGTTCTCATGCATCAAAATTCATTTTTGAATGTGTTTTATAAGTAACCGTAAGTTTTGACCAGAAGTAGCCCTACGAATTTTTGCCGGATGAAACAATATTGCAGGACAATCATGTCCTTATTCAGCCTCAACTCGTGATGAAAAAGAATTTTGAATTGCGTCAATGTGGATTCAATGTTTATTTATCTCTTTGTGACATCATACAAACATATATATACTAAAGGTTGGGTGAGGTCCACATGGAATGTTCCGTGACGCCACAAGACACACTCTAATAGGCAGTCCATCGACCTAGTATATAATAACTGGATACTCAACAGAAAAAGAAGTAAATAAATCCCTTGCTTTAAAAACTCCCTGGTGACGTATAGTGAATTAAAATGCTGATTACCTTTAAAAATAATATTCGTAGGAATAGAAAAAAGGAAATCATACAATAAATGCACAGTGATGTCATCCTATAAAAAGTAGTTCCTTTAAACAATGTCACTGGCCAATTCTCCTTTGGTATTTAGACTTTACTTGCTCAAGGGTTAATGAGTATTCATTCCTTCTCTTCGCTGTTTGATAGACTTCATATTTCATCATAAAAGCTACACAAAATGGCCGACATCAATAGTGGTTTCTCCTCCTTTCTTTTATTGAGTACATTATACATTCACTTATTATAAAGTCGGTTAGGTAGTCCTAGTGTAAATTGGCATAGGAATGGCTCATAAATAGGTCGTTCAAATCATTGTTTTTTTTTGTTTTTACAAATAGGGGTTTAATAAGTAGAACTACCAACGCTAGCTTTACAGGTTCGACTATAAACCCCTTCACTCTTTCCTTCAAATCGATTAATTTCTGGTTCTTCAAAACTCAAAAAATCGAAAAAATAGGAGGAGAGAAGAGGAATGTTTAAGTCTGCTACTGATGAAATAAAGAAAAGAAGGACGGAATTATTATTATTATCCCTTGAACAGTCATGGTCTAAAGTCCAACCCCTTGGATTAGATAGAATAGAAAAACTACAAAAAATAGGAGTAACGCAATAGTAATTAAATACATAAGTTTTTTTAAATAATCAACATAGCTGACGTCACTGGTAGTTTTTTGAAGGATTCCCCTTCTTCTAACCCCTAGGACTACCCCCCCCCCCCCAGACAAACGCCCACCGGGCTTTTACCCCCCGTGCACTATATAATCCCCGTTATTAATTCTTATCCTTTAAAGTTCAATTATGAAGTTAACCATGATTTATTTTGGATTAGTGTTTGAAAACTATGTCCTTAATATCGGTCATATAAAACATATGACCGATATTAAGAACTGGGGGTTTATCCGTCCAAAAAGGATTGGCTCATCGCGACGTCTTCAAAATATCAGTCAAAATTCAAAGTAGAGGCCTGCATTGCAAAAGTGCAGAGAGTGATCTACGCTTGCAGATCGCAAGGTAGCCACATCCCTCCAGGCATCGTTAGGAGAGTTTTTAATGTCTGGAATAACATTTTATGATTAATGCTATCGTTTCTGTTCTTTATCTGATTTTAATTTTCCGCATTTGAAATTTAGATAAAAGTGTTTTAATATTTATTTTATGACATACAAAAGGAGCTTGTGATTCCAAATTATGATTTTAATGTTCACTATGTGATGTTTGAAGTTTTATATCACCCTCCCTTACTCACATTTTTTTATACCAATGTACATATAAGCCCCCGTGTAAAAAAAAATGTATTATCTATATATCTGTTTGAAAAGAATAAGTCAAATCAAGCAATTTATGTTTTGTTTTAAACACAATGTTCCCATTTTATGTTTGGTAAATATTTATACTGTAATCTTTATTTTTATAGTTCAAGCTAAATAAAGACCTAACCGAAGAAAAAAAAAGAACATAGGTTTGAAACAATAATGCAATTTTGTCATAAAGAAATCATAGTTAACTTTATATGTGGACTTAAAGGAAAAATTATTATTAGGAAACGGCTAAATGGCACGGGGTGATTGTCTGTGTGTATGTGGGGGGGGGGGGGGGATAGTCTGCTATGATTATTCTAATACAAGTTAGATAATATCATGCAGTCATTTTAATTATATTTATGGTGTCTTCAAGTTGGTTTAATGTGTCTGCTCAGTTGAGTATCCAATTATCAAATAGGTTGATGAACTAAATAGATATAATAATATTCAAGGCTTTTCTAGCTTATAATTTTTAAAACATCCTTCTGGCACAAATGCAATAACGAGATAAACAAAGCTGACAGGAGACACATCATACCCAGTTCTTTATCAAATACCTGCCTCCAACGAATATCCCCAAGTATGTTTTAATATATATACCTATATATATATATATATATATATATATATATATATATATATATATATATATATATATATATATATATATATATATATATATATATATATATATATATATATATACTACGTATTTTAAAAGAAGACCAAAAGAGACACGTCATTTATGGTAATAATCAATCAAAATTATCCGAGCGAAAACTCATCAGAATTGCACGTGGGACAACTTGACTGCATGCATTATTCATAACTTCAAATTACGAAGTCTAGCCGGTGGATAAAAATAGATCATGAACTCAATTATTTAATCAACATCAATAGGATTGCCACGTAGCTTGAGACAATGGAATATGGGGCTTTAGTCGTCCCTTAAACTAAAGAGCCTAGAAAGCTTCTAAGCCTTTTACCTTAATCTATGTCGGCATAAACAAAATATGACGGAGAAATAACAGGAGTTGTAATCACTTCATTATTTGGAAGAAATGATCGAGCAAGGAACATCTTAGAAAAAATGACCCCTGAAGAAATGATTGAAATGGAAAATATGACGCAAGGAAAAATAGCTCATACACATTGGTAGTCAAATATTAGAACAGAATACACCTAAATATTTAAAAAATATTTTTCCTTTAAATTGAGTTAATAATCTCAAAAATTTAAGACTTTTCAATAAAAAATTGCTCTCTTGTTCAAATTAACTTTGGTTCAAAATCATCCAAATTATTGTAGAAAATATGTATTGTCATAAGACAATAAACGTACTGTCCGATATTATAAGCAATTGCGTGAGAATAAAGGTTTAGTTTCGAACGCATACCTATTTTAGAAGCCCTTTAAGATTAAAAATATAATGACGACATGAATAATCTATGCCTAATTTCAGACGTATTTGATACAAATGGAATATGTGTTTTTTAAAAAATCTAAAGAACTTGGAGCTATGGATACCTTCAGTAATAATTAATAATAAATATTTTAGAAGCGCTTACAAGACTCTATTTTTTAGTCCATTTATTCCAAACATCAAACACGTCAGTAATACATTATTTCTTCATAATTTATGTACTATCCAAATTATTGAAATCTCGTTTTGTATCGCAAATTAGATTCTTATTCAGACTGCATTATGTATTTACTACTATAGATTAATACAACAATCTTTAATTATACAATATTCTTATTGTTTACAAAAATAAAGAATATAAGTAGAACATTACTTTGCAAATATCCATAATATCATATGAGTTCGTAGTAATGCCACATAAATACCAGAGCCCTTTAATTATATACATTTTGAACTCAACTTAAAAACAATAAAGCAATAATTTTTCCTTAATTACAAAAAACTAAAATTATTACATTACTCACTCAATTTAGATGAAAAACATTTTTAGTATACTACTTAAGTGTATTCTACGCAAATACTTGTCAAACAATGTATTTGGCAATTTTTTCCCTGCGTTATCATCTCCTTTTCTATCTTGGTTCATTTCTTCTGGACACCCATAAACACATATTTTTGGCGCGTAAAGTCCAGGAATTTTAATTTGGAACTGAAATGAGTGATCCATCAATATAAAGTTTAAAATACAAAATGAATGAACTCATATCATTTTGATTATTTAGAATTATGTTAACTGCACATTGACACGGCCTTTTTTGATAACTTGAACACAAAAGAACTTATAAAATTGTATTGGTACGTCTAATACTTGTAATCTTTTGTTACATGATAATGTAATGTAAGTTCATTTTTTAGTTATCTCATCAAAAACCTCCTGCATAATTTATAGGATGATTAAACGTATTGCTTATGAGCGAAACAATTTCCTTTCCGAAGATTTGTATTCAAGGACCGGAAATAAGACCAAGCAAATATATATTTTATTCATTTAAAAGTCATACAACACAATGTTTTTTTAGACAATACGCCAAATTTAGTGAGCAAGATGGCTAGTCTCAATTATTCTTACGACGACGATATGATAAGTCCGGAGGGACATTTTGAATTTCCTGCAAAGTAGTTTTAAGAACACTATATAGCCGTCAAGTACTATATATATACAACTGTGCAAGTTTGAGCTACTTTGAACCATGAGATGTAAACAAAAGGCCTTGTAGAGTAACTAAAACGGCAACAAGTGAATTCCAGTCTATTTTCCTCATACAATATCTATTTTCAGTTAATGGATTCAGGTCCTTTATCAGTTCCAAACAAAAAACACTCACTTAATTTGCGGCAAATCCGAGGAATAGCTATTTATTCTATAAACACAACTGAATATTTGATATTCGAAATACATGATGTGGACAAAATTAAATCCGACTCTTGAATATTCGTTTTAGTATCAACAGCAGCAAAAATAGAACAGAATATTCTGCTCAGTGGTATGCTCACGAGAATAAATCAAGCTTAAGGTGCTTTATCCAAAATTGGTGTTAGTCCTCCATATAAAACAGGAGATTGGCACGGCGTATCTTCATGTTAAGATATATTTTTCCAGAGCTAAATCAAATTTTCAGTCATTCTTAGGAATTGTCACCTGTTTAGTTTACCGAGGCAGTATGAGTAACCAACATGTAACCTAAGTGGCTGTGTGTTATAGGGTATGTGCCAAGATCATGTATTCGATTCCACATTAGTTCAAAGACTCAACTAAATTCTTAGTCTTTAGTCCCTCGAAGACAGGGCCGGTTTTTTGCTATGGGCAATGTGGGCAACTGCCCAGGGCACAATCTATTTGGGGGCGCAAAAAAAAATCGCCAATTTCCACACACTGCAGATCACGTCCCAATCTCTATTTCTGCTGGACGCCGCACTGGAGCTCAGCGCAGCTCGAGCAAAATCTGGATGTGGATGCAGCTTCAAAATAAAACAACGGTGACTTTTCAAAGTAAAAAAAAAACCTCCACTCAGTAGCAGGTCGGTTAAGGTGGGTGCTGAGCACGCAGGGGGCACATAAGCAGTACGCAGTGCAGCCGTTTTTCAACCAGTGGAACTGCTGCTTCCAAATAAATTGTATTGTGTTTACATTATAATATTTTCTATTTTATTTTATTTATGATCATTATATTACATTATTTCTTGTTGTAATTATTGTTACTTGTAACACTGATGGGAGGGGGCGCCAATAGAGCGTTCGCCCAGGGCGTAAAAGTAGCCAGGACCGCCTCTGCTCGAAGAAAAAAAAATAACATTTTTTGTAACACCCTTTCCCCAAAAACACAAATAATAATTTAAATTAAGTTTTTCTTCAATAGAATATTAAATACATATTTATTAACTTTTTCCAAGTAAGAAATGAGTGATTATGAGGTAAGACTTGTTTGCAACTCAAGCTTGAGTATATCCCAGTTTAACGAATATGATGAAATAATAGTATTATTAAAACCTATAAATTATAAATACATAATATACTAAAGCTGATACTAAAGAGAGAGATAGCCTTGAAGAGACTGTGGAGATTCAATTTTCCTAAGATGCACCATCAGTTTTAATCAGAAGCTGATGAATATGATGAAGGGAGGGAGGGAGGGAGAGAAAGACGTAAAGAGACGGAGAAAGAGAGTTCTTCCACTTTAGACTTCTTTCTTTTCAAAGAGTTCGATGCTTGGAGCGTGTCCGGGCTTCGGTTTAGGCTTGTACTCCCTTTGGACGTCTTGATTTATGACGGGGATTTGAGGTGGGTGCAATGGATGGAAGCAGGGCCTAAAAAACAAAACATAAAGATAACAAATGGGTTTAAAAAGCATAATAAATCGGAATCAAGGATGGAACCCGTTCATCAACAAAACCTTTCAAATTGTAAATATTATAACTAATAGAGATTTACACGACTCAATCAGATATTTACATAGAGATATAAAGATATAGAGAGCTGATTCCCTTCAACAGCAGAGAAACATCGTTCAGCTGTATTTTTTGTCCAGTATAAACAAAGTCATTTGTACTACGTCATCGTAAGATGATCTTAAAGATAGATTCTATCTCTATGATCAGCTTACGATGACGTAATACAAATTAATTTGTTTATACTGGACACAAAAATACAGCTGAACAATGTTCTCTGCTGTTGAAGGGAATCAGCTCTCTATATCTTTATATCTCTATGGATATTTATTGAAAGGAAAGTCAATTTTTATGATATATTTGTCATTTCATATTGTCAAACATGCCAAAAAAAGTTATATACATAAGGAAGACTATTATTTAGTGAAGCGATACCCTCAATAAATGAAAAGTTCTGTAGATACAGCCTTAGTCATTGATCCCGATTTGTTTATCCCATAAATTCAATTTATTCAGAGTGATATCAAAGAGCGTCAAATATTATTGTTAACGTTTCTCTTAGTGAGTAAATAAGAGACTCTTAGTGCCTTCATCTAGTTTTAAGCTATATAATATAATGGTTCCCAACTCGATGTCTGCGGTCCGATAACAGACCATAGATCTCGAAAATATAACAGTTTTTACAGAGCAATTGGTGAATATACAATTAACACGTTAATGTATTAACCAAAAGTATAATTATGCAACATAAATAAACTTTCATAACTAAACAGTCTACGTTTTAACTTAATGTTGACCCTTGAAACAATGTCTAATTAAGGTATTGTTATTAAATAGTAACGAATTAAAGAAGGAAGAATATTAATCCTAGCACTGATTGAATTACTTTAAATTGAATTTTCGGTTTTTCTCTTTCTTTCTTGTAACTGTCGATACGTTATCTCATTATAGATTATAAACACTCTATACTTTTATCTCTATGTTCCAGACTCGCACACAGACATATACAGACTCAGATATATAACTATTAAATCATGAAGGGATTTAAAATTTTAATAATTTTTCATAATTTTCTAGCCTTTACGGCACCAATAGAGTTGATCAATGGCATGTAAGTGAAGCCACTCCACATGATACCCTTGAAATATTGCTTCTGAAAATATTTTTTTGAAAAAACATAATTCACAAAAAAAGTAGTTCATTATCAAAGACATGCAGACATATTTAATTGAGCAATTAAGGAGCGCTCTGAACCCAAATTCGGAATCTACTTATAGCACGTTAAAATACACACGCAGTGTGATTACAATTTTTTTAAAAATAATAATACATCAATTAACAAAAAACAAAAAATCAAACATGTTTTGAGATGATAAATGAGATTGACTCACCATGTTCCCAGCAATGTTGATGGTCCATTGGGCCTTTCTATCCGAGAGCCAGTTATGTGAGAGGATGGTAGAGTTCCCACGGATGGTCTCCGGGTGTTGAATGAATCCCAGCGTGACCATTTGCTTAAGCGTGAACCCATAGGCGGAATTCGTCACGGATCCCACGTATTCCCCTTCCGGTAGATGGCCTCCCCGCCCCAAGGCCAGCGATCTACATCTTTGTCGAAGCCACTCAGCCGAACTGGACCAGCTTCTTGGTGACCCCCATCTGCTTTTGCTTGAGGAGCGCACTCTTTCCGATGAAGTAGTCCTTGTCGAACTTGACTTTAAAGACCCGATTGACCTCCAGGGGCGTGGTTTCTGCTGTGAGCTCTTCCCCCAGAAGGGTATGAACTTTTCGATGCGCAGGAAGCGCGTGGCCAAGTGTCCCACGTTTCGTATGCCGTAGTCTTGGCCCACGCTCATGATGGTGTCGTAGAGATGTAGGGCGTACTCCGAGGGGACGTAGAGGGAGTATCCCGGCTCTCCGGTCTGCGTGACGGCGAGGACCATGACACCGGAGGCGTAGCCCATGTCACAGACCTTGTAGGTGAAGGGCGTCATGTTGACGTCCGTGTTGGTGAGCCTCTGTACGAGGTCCTTGGACTTGGGTCCGCAGACGGAGATGACGGTAAACATGGAGGTCACGTCCTGAAGGCCCACGCTGTTGTCCCCGGGGAGGTTGTTGGCCATCCAGCGGTGGATCCGCGTCTGCTGCTGTGTGGGGAGATCATGAAGTAGGAGCTCTCACCACGACGGATGAGCATACAGTCGTTTTCGTAGCCGCCGCAGTGATTCAGCATCCCCGTTGGGATGATCCCCCCAACAGGGATGTCCACGTCATTTGAGCAAAGGCTCTGGAGGTAGGGACCACGCCGCGGCCCTTGACAATGAACTTGGCGAATGAGGACATGTCTATAAGGCCCACACCTTCACGACAAATCATGTACTCATCCTAGGGAAATAGATTAAATATATATTATTAGTTTGAGAGGTCCCTAGATTTTGGCATGAATATCCTGTTGTTTTCTACATTAATGAAAATGACAGAGGGACTGAATTTTTCCTGATTTCTTTATAAATTGAATTGTATCAGGAGTCCTTTTCGAAAATATACCTTGATAGTGTAACCAAATAGACTTAATAAAACCTCCCAGACATGTTTTTTCATGGAATATAATCTTTGATATGTTTCTTAAATCTTAGTTTAACTATTTAAGTATAAAACTGTACTACGCTCATAATGCAGTTCCAGAAAACTTCTATGAGAACAAATAATGCAATATAATATAATATTAATAATTCATCGATCTTAAATTGGTTATATTATTTCATATTCCATAAAAAGAATGATTATTTTTATTATATTATCCTTACTAACAAAATATAATATTATTTGCATTGTGTGAAAAAGATAATTCCTATTTTATTTTGTTAGTAGACATTATTAAAATACTAATAGACCAATAGATTTGGATGCATAACTTGTAGATCTTCAAGTAAATTAATCTTCTATTATAAATCGTTATATAGTGCCGCTGTAGCTAGGATACCTTCAATTAGTTGGTATTTATTTTGAAATACACTTTTTGTTTATTTTCAACGCGCTATAAGTAGATTCTGAATTTGTGTTCAGGGCGCTTCTTTATAGCTTAATAGGTCTATATTGTTTCATCCATAGTTCATACCTCAATAATATCAAAGAACTCTGGTTTCCCAAAGGTGCCCTTTGGAAGAACGGGTGGAGGATCCCCCTGGGTATGATGGGGCACAAAGTACAGAGCCCTCTCCCAGCCCATCCGCTCCCCGAAGACGGCTCCTCGGGACTCCAGCTCACTGAATATGGGAGACGTTCGAATGCGGCGACCTTTGGTGAATTCATTGACAAGGGGATACTCCAACTGGTAGTGCTTGCCCACGACCTCAACTGCCCGCTCAGCGAGGAACTTGGGGTTATTATGGAGAGAAGTGAATCGTGCGAGCTCAAAGGAAGAATATCGGAAGGAGCCTGATCGTTGGTTATCCAATCCGCTACAACTGAGAGAGAGAGAGATGAGAAAATATAGCGTCAAATAGGATGGTACGTAAATTATATAGGCAAGGGATATTAGGAAAAAAGGTCCTTGTAAAAATTGTCAGTTGGGAAATATTTTTAAACTCAGGTCTCAATGAATGCAAAAGTAACTGTGGTAAATACATAAATAGATATTACAATCTAAAATTAGTACAATGACAGAAGAACAAAACTAAAAATATCATAAACAGACAATCATAACATTATCTTAAAGAGACAAATCATTTAAAACATGACGATACTTCAAATAACGATCAAATGAATAGGCAAATATTTGAGTGGAATGCACTCCAATATAGTCCAAATAATATTTCTCATATAAATAAATTAATGTAAAAAATATTTCCAATTATTTGAAAAAATGTGACAAGACTGAAGGCATCATTCCAAATTTCCCTATTACATTATTTTCTTGTTTGGCATCTTTGACAAGATTTTGGACACCAGGTAGAGTATTCTACTTATCAATAAAGGGGAACAAACAATAAACACTGGAAAATTAACTGCGATACCTTATCATTAAACGCTTAGTATTTATTATTTTTTATCAATTAAAATATAGTTTTACTTCAGCTCCAAATTGTAAATATTAACTGGTATACAACTCCAAGCACAATCGTAAAAATGTATGTACTTATTAATAAATTTTGAAAAGAAGTAATACAGAAGAGAATGACAATTATTTTATAATAGTTTGAATTCCCTTCTTTCCTTTACCCATTTGTGCTCTTGAATGTCAATGGACTGTAAAAAATACGCAGTTTGAGTAGTTTTACTTCGTTGCAATTTCCTTCTAAGGATAGTATATTGAATAGAGATCTAAAGACTAAGTGATGGAGAAGTTTGTTATTTTTTCAATATTAGAAATTCAATTAAGTACTAAAAACATATTAATGTTTTGTTTGATTTAAAACAAAGAAAAAATCAAAAATAATGTTCATGACTGTAGTATCGAAGGAAGATATTTAAAAAAATCTGTGAGCCCTATATTTCGTTAAGTAAAAAAAAAGTTTGTCATAATAAAGACAGTATTTTGTGCTGATGTTTTATGATTGTATGATTTTTTCAACATTTTATATCCATAGATGAATGATATAAATTAGTAAACATACCTTTGCCTACTCCCCCGGCCCCTTGAAGTGAGTTTCCATTCATCCCCGCACAGACATAGTAGTTCCCAATCTCTGGCGCCTCCCCCAGTATCCATCGCCCATCTGGGTAAAGGCATCCGGCGTATTTTCCAACTTCTTAAAACTTCCCTTTTTGAGAAGAGGGATCCTCTTGGTCACAGCAGAAATATAGGGAGAAAAGTGTCTCCAGTGCTCCTCCACGATTTCATCCGTCTGGTACTCCTTCCAGAGCCGGGCAGACTTCTCAAAGGCGCCCACCATGAAGGAGTCTCTCCAATTACGGATGTAGATGTTATTATCATAGTCCCGAACGTTGGGGAGGTCCATCCCCTGAAGCTCTGGATGGAATCGTACTTGAGGAAAAAGTGTTCCGCAGGCAGACAGGGATTTTGACGACGGGCTCGCTGAGCTTCCCAATGTGTCGCGCCCGATCCCCGCACAATTGATGAAGTATTCACACTGGATGGTGCCCTTGTCTGTTGAGACAGAAGAGACTTTGAGATTGTTGGAGGACCCCGCGGCCGTCGACGTATTTGGAGTTGATTCGCTCTACGGTGCACTCTTTGACAAATCGTGCCCCTCCGCGGTGTGCGAGGAGGGCAAAGACCTCCAGACCTTCTTTGGGTGGACGACAGCGTCTTCAGGGACCCAGACACCTCCTTGTAGGTCGTCCACGAAGATGTATGGGTGGAGCTCCTTGAGTTCTTTGGGTGAGAGGACTTCACATCGAGACCCGTGGGCTTGTAGCGATTCGCTCTCCGCTGGAGGGAGAGGAGTCTGTCTGACTCGCCGCCAGGTTGATGGATCCCGTTTCCTTGAGCCCAATGTCGAATCCCTGCCTCTCGAGTCCCGGTAGAGTCGATGCAGTACTGGACGATCCTCCGCTCGTGCTTGGGCCGGAAGAGACCCAGCATCCCGGAGCCCGTCTTGGAAGTCCCGTCTGCAATGTTCCCCTTGTCAATGATGAGGATGTCCCGCCAGCCGTTTTGAACGAGGTGGTAAGCCACGGAATACCAATCATACCGGAGCCCGCGATGACAATCTGCGCCGTTGAGGGCGGGGCGCTCTCCACGAGGACCTCGGCGTCAAAACGACCCCCGGACAGGGCCGTGAAAGCCTCGGGACCGGGAGAACAGGGACGGCTCAATAGGGCATTTTCACATAGTGAGAAGGAATGTCAAAATGAAAGAATAAAGAACACTGACTCAAGTTTATTTTTATCATGGATCATATTCATCAGCCATCATGAAGGTAAATAATAAACATAAGGAAAACCGCTGCCCAGATGCTCAACTGTAGCCAAAAGGAAAGTCGGCCACATAGTAAGCCGACATTTTTTGAAAATCTAAAATTGACAAAATAAATAGAAGAATTTAACTGATATAATGCCGAAGTAATATTTTTTGGCTATTTAATGATCTAATGAATCATATTTATTCGTATTACCTTGGTTTCTGCCTGATAATTTATTAAAACGAGTGAAAACATGAAGTTGTTATTCTCCCGGCCTTAGAAATCAGGTTGTTATGTACATTAATTGTTGCTAATTGAACTTACAGTACTTCTGCTAAGGAATACTAGAAGCTAACTGGAAGGATGACGTCATAAACGGGCACGCCCTTTATGCACACCTAAAGGCCATCATTATCAGTCGTAATATTTATTTCAAAAAACGTGGTTGTGTAGTGTTATTTTAGTTCTTTATATTCTGTGTTTCAAAGTGCTCTGCTTCTGTTTTAAACAGGGATATAATAATATGCCAAAGAGGGACTACTCTTTCTCGGACGATCTCTTTGTGAAGCTCAAAAGTCATTGATATCCACAGCTTTCGCCCCAATCATCTGTCAGCCATTAATGCGGCCCTCTTGAACAATGCCACATCTGCTTTATGCCCACGGAGGCGGAAAGAGTCGCTGCTATCAGTTACCAACTGCGGTCCAAGGCGGAGTCACTGTAGTCCTATCCCTCCTGGCATCCCTCATATATGATAAATTCACAAAGCTCGACGATCTGGGAATCCCTGCAGATCATCTTATCGGGGACGACTATGGCCGGCAGCGGAAAACATACGAAAAGTTCTGTCTCCTCACACCCAAAATCACACTTCTCTACATGACTCCCGAGAAGGTATCTGCCTCTCAGAAGCTCAATACAGTCTTTTGAAGCCTTATTTGCGGAATCCCCTCAAGCGATTCGTTATTGATGGGGCCAACTATGTGTCTCAGTGGGGACACGACCTTCACCCGGACTACTAGTTTCTTGATAAGCTCCAAAGGGATTTCCCCCAAGTCCCTTTTATTGCACTAACGGCCACTGCGACGGCCCGCGTCCGAACGCACATTCTACATCATCTAAAAATGAAGTCTCTAAAATGGTTTCTCTCCTCCTTCAACAGACAGAATTTGGCCTATGAGGTCCACCAGAGAAGCCCATCCAAAACTGCTATGCTGCCCTTCCCGTGGACTGCTACCGTGAAATGGCTATTAAGCTGCCTTGCTCCAAGGGTGAAATAATGGACATTGTTCATATGAAGGAGCTTTGATACAAGAGCTACGAGGAAGAACTTATCCCAATTTACCAGAGTTTTTTGAACCAACGGTTGAGTTATTTGGAGGATAAGGAATACGCTGCGTTTCTAAATAGCGAAGAAGACTGGGGATTTTCCGTATTTTAGCTCGAGCATCGAGTCTATTGGTGGATGGATGTCCAAGTCAAAGTAAGAGTTTCTAACTATTTTTTATAAGAGTTTCTAATTATTCATCTAAAATAAAAGTACCATTTTTATTATAAAGCAATTTTAAATATGAATGATTTAAAATATATAATATAATTATTTATTCATAATGATATAGATTTTTACTTTATTACAATATCAAGACAGTAAATAAGTATTAACTAAACATTAAATATGTTGAGTGTATTGTTGTCCAATTTTAATAGTATCGTAGCTATACGTAGCTTATATTCTGTTTTTGACTTTGTTTTTTTGTAATGAAATGCAAATTGCATCATCTGTTTTTAATTAAATAATGTTAAGGTAGTGATAAAACAGGATAGAGTTACGCTATGACGTTTAATTTAATATCACCTATATGTCTTATAAATTATCATATTGTAATAGGGGCGGAAGAGGCAAATACTATCGGGGTCGCTGTGGCGGAATCTTATCTTTCCGTGGATGAAAATAGTCTGGCTCAACCTCAAGCCGAACCGGAGCCGCCCTCAGCCCCGCTGTAACGTCGTCAAGATCCTCGATTTGAAACTCATGGCACCTCCAAAACTATAAGTTTAATGAGGCAGTGTAGTTTCAGAGAATCAAAGATCGTCAGATATGAAATGTAATTTGAAAAGAAATAATTCTTAATTACAGTCTATTTTACAATGTAAACTTATAATCTTGAATTACTTGTTTGTAACTGTTAAACTAAGTATCGTATCTAAATAATATTATATTTACTATTGTGGAAACTATTGTTGATAATAAAAAGTATTAAAATATGTATCACACTCGTTATTAATTTTTGTTAAATATAATAGCTACTTGTTGATCGTTGAATTATGAATTATTGAAGTTAAAATGACTCAATTAGTTAAGAAAATACGTATAAAACTTTTAATTTATTGCTATCTTAATCTTCGTATCATAGCCTTAAGTTGGAAGCTACAATTTTCCTTTCCTTTCCAGTTAGTTTCTAGTATTCCTTGACTTCTGCT
>CP045890.1:32167029-32177108 GCA_013387185.1 Caligus rogercresseyi
AGAAAATGCTAAAACATATTGGTAGCCTTGCAACCGTAGTCAGCATTCTACTGTACGTTGATAGATAAAATATAAATGTCCCTTGTCCTATTTTCCCTTTGTCATGACTAAGAAGGGCATGTCCGAATTTACAATCCCTTTTGGCGTTAACATTTTAATATCCCAAGCGATGTGCAATGTCCGACAGTAAATAAGGGACTAGTTATATATGTGTGAACTGAAATTAATGAACATACTAAAAATGCAATCAATCCATAATCAATAATACCTTCTCCTCTAGGAACTTGCGCGCTCAAATTTTGATCAAGCTTCCAATAAACTATTTTTATTTTTCTGTTTTTTAGTCATCCTTTATTCCGTTTGCAATATATATAATCAACTAAGGACAGAGATAAATTTGCATTCATGGGTAAATAAAAAGAGAACCTAGGACCTATAAAACTGATATCTCTTTCCCTCTTACGTAAGGAAAGAATTTCTGTCCTCGAATAGAATTAAGTTAAATAGAAGAAAATGGAAGTTTATTTAATTTTCTTCATAAATGAAATAGCATCAAACTTAAATGTGGTTTTATTGCTGTTTTTTAAGTGCGACTTTATAGAATATGAAACTATACCAATTGACATTTCGAACGACTAAATCATTACTCTGACTATTGAAAATATAAATTTAAAGTGGTCACATTATAAATTTCCATATATTTTTATATTCTGCTTATTAATTCCTTTTAAGATCGGTTTGTACAACCCAAGGCTTCATTTTTTCATGGATAGTTGAAACCTCATAATCTTATTTTCTTTGGTGACGTCATTAAAAAAATATATTGTTAGTTTTATTAATGTCATCTCTTAATAATTCACCAATCTCTGTCCGTCCGTCCGTCTGTATGTCCGCACGCTATATCTCCTCCTCCCACATTTATGGTCAGATTTGAACTTTGAAGGTACTTATGGAATCCTTGGGTCAAGGCGGACCTAATAAAACTATTTACAAAAGTGATGGGACCAAAGGGCGAACAAATGGGTGCCGTAGGCGCCCAAATATGCAGTTCTTTTTATTTGCCGGTTGTTTTTTAATGGTGTCACAACGGCAAACGAGAAGTGATCTCTCTTGTATTGAAATACATTCCCATCTTTTTTATTCCCATAAGTTAAGTGTGGTGAGTCGAAAATTACAATCTTATTTTTTCAATGACGTCCATCTCTCACTTGGATTCGCCCGCGGCGTCTGGCTAGTGGGATTGTAAAACTGGATGATAATGCTTATTCTATTTACGACGACAAATCAAACTTTCAAAAGAAATCGATTTCTAAAACGAATAACTCCTTTTAAATATTCCTCTTTAGTTGATGCAGTAATTAATTTTTGTTGTTGCAGTTTTATTTTGGTTTTATAACAAACTTGTATGGGAAAGTTATCACTAATTGGAATACATTTTTCCAAAACACCAATATTTATGTAGCTAGTTACATAATGGGATTTCTTTGGCTGCGAGCTCGGTATCTTGCCTTCACTATTGTTCTTGGAATATCTGATCGCCTATACCCGATATGATGGAAATATCTCGTAGCAGAACTCGGAGATTGGAAATATAATTCAACCAATTTTTTGCGCATGGGTGGTTTAGATCTTTAAATTATTTATCAATATAATTTATTTGTGATATTTTTTTAATGGGTCTTCATTTAAAAATCATACATAATAATATAATAATAATAAAAGAGCAAGAGGTGTTGTGATAATAAAATCAAAATAAACATTGTAGTATGATATTTTAAAGCTACTGCAGCTTCGTCACTGAGTATGCGTTCTACTACGCTAATCTTGATTATTTGAAAGCTCAAAAGACTTTTTTAATATGTCAAAAAGCTTGACATTAATATTGATTTCCTTGTTAGGAATCAGATCAATACATTGATTTGTTAGGAAAAGACAAAGTCAATATAAAGACATTCATACTTATATAGCAAATATCAAGACTGATCCCCCGACCAGAAAATATCAGAAGACTTTTCTAAATTAAATCCAGAAACATGATCACGATTGAAAAAAATGGCTGCAAATTACATTTATTATAGAAAAAATAGGTTTGAGATAACAAATTCAAATAAAACAATGGCAAGACTATGGTTAAATGCTTCCTTAAAGATACTAACTCTAAAACTTGAAGGCATACCTTATAAGACTCAATCCAAACCATCTTCTTTGAAGCTAATATTTAACAAGATTGATATTGAAAATATTTGCATAGCTGTATAAGCAATCCCTCAGATTTGTCAGTTTATATTCGTTAATGAGATAAAATGAATAATAAAGTTATACAAAAGTCAAACAGAAATATTTTCGAACATTAATATTTAATAAATTATTGAAGGAATTATTATTATTATTGGTGAAATTATTAAGAACATAGATTATTTTTGTACATTCCTTCAGCTATCAACTTCATATGACTATCATTTTCCTTTATATTATCAAACAACTACCTATATAGAGATATAAAGGGATTAAGAGTCTCCTTAGATCATTTGCCCATTTCTTTTTTTATTGATAATATATTATCTCTAAAGATACCTAATTGGGACTACCTTCTACAACGTTATTGGTTGAAAAAAAGGAGAAAAAAATAATAATAAAAGCAGTTGACACATCCTGCTTTATCATCACATTCACTCATGGCTGCTTTCATACCAACTCAGAGCTAAGAAATTCACGATGATTCCTTTTCGCCATGAGGATGAAACCAAATAAACATTTCCCTGAACATATTTAGTATTATTACTTGATTTTTGGCGGTTATAATTATAATATTTAAGGGTTACATTCCCCGATGAATCCCATGGTTCCATGGTCACTACTATGGTAAATTAGGGTTGCATCCCCACAGCAAATGGACCGTAGGGTTTAGCCGGTCACCATTATGGCCTATAAGTATAAAAGTCAGTGTTTAATGTTATATATGTTATAATTCGTAAATGAAAGGATCGAAAACTCATGAGAAAATACACTTTGTGTTCATAAGTATGATATTATTATATCATCTTTGAATGGATATTTGCGCTTGAACAGCCGCGAGGAAGGGATGTTTTATTTCACAATACCAACTGTTTTTTGTTATTATTCACACTTTTATTTTTTGTGCCTATATGATTCGATAGAATTGCAGCCTCCGACTGGATATAGATAAGCAATCTAGCATGTAAATGAGTTACTCGAACACCTCTTTTCAATGAGGTAGACCAAAAAATGTCCTTCCCCTCCCGGGATACGAACCTGCACCCCCAACATGGCTATTGCACTCTCACACATCTTTTCCTTCAACCAATCGCGTTCAAATAAAAGCTCCTCGTTTGTTATCCTTGAAAATATAAACTTACTGCCTCTTCTACAACTTCAATGCCTACATATAACACACAAACGCCAATTTTTTAGACATATCTCAGACAAAAAGAACTCTGTCCAACAATCAATTCATTATTATCTATCAAGGAAAACACATTATACATACATTGAAAGAGTTTTTTTTATTGTTTGCTCACAAGTCATTCAGAGTAATGTGCCATTGATCAACTTTTCATTGTATGTTCATGGTATGTATTGGCTCAAAGAAAATAATAAGAGTATTTGTGTATATATGTGTGTGTGTAGATTAAGAACACCCTTAGATGTCCACCATGTTTTTTTTCTTTCTCTCTCTCTCTCTCCTCAAGATGTGATGATCTTTAATTAAAGACAAAAAACCTACCATATTTATTCTTCAACATGCTTCGAGGAACAAATTAGAAACTGTCCAAGAAGTTTATTTTTATGTATGTCCAAGAGTTCCCTTCAAAGGGACCCTTTATATTATATATATATATATATATATATATATATATATATATATATATATATATATATATATATATATATATATATATATATATATGTTTAATATATAATTCCTCAATTTTATATGTGTGTGCATGTTTATTTTTAAAGCAATATTTAAACTTGTAAATTTATATCTTCAGATATTCAAACTTAAGTAAAAAAGCGCTTATAATCATTCAAATGTAATTTGTTATCTGTTCTATATAGTGTTTTATAACCGATAATATCTTCGTTCAGAGTTTATCATAACTAAAATGTTTTTATTTTTATACTTGTATATATGTCCAATTTTACATCTATGTCTTCTCAGAACAAATAAAGGAAAAAAAGCGCTTTTTTCATATGATACCCTTGACATTTTTGAATAAGCTGATATTTCCCGCATATTTTTTATTTTAATCATTTAGTGTTCCATTTGAAGTAATGTTTATTTCGGATTATTTAAGAGACAACATGTTTTATTATAAAAGAAGGGCATCAGAGCACTTATACGTTCAAATAGCTCGATTTTTCCTAGAGAGAGAGAAAATACTGCTCCAGGACTTTAATTAAAGTCTTTTTTAGACGTTTCTTTCAAATCTTCCGCCAAGTCCATTTTTTTAAATGCTTAAAGGCTAAGTATTTAAATTGCATACTTTACACAATTAAATTGCATAAAATAAATGCCTACAGATTGTGAAAATGTATTATTTTAACTAAAAAGTGTATTTTTCTAAAACTTACAAAGATAACGGTAGTAAATTTAAAAATCTAAATGGCTTAACATGATCCATTCGTTTCCAAAGTATTAAGCAAAAACACTCCTAAACAGTCACATCTTCGACACATACATTTCTTAAACATGAATACTTTTAAGACACTGATTTTTTATTACTTATAGTCCATAATGGTAGCCGGCTAAACCCTACGGTCCATTTGCTGTAACCCTAATTTACCATAGTTGTGGCCGTGAAACCAAGGGGTTCATCTGGGATTGTAACCCTTACATATCACAATTATAACCGCCGAAATTCGAGTAATAATACTCAAATCAATCAACAGAGACTGTAATGGAACTTACAGTGTTAATTTACCATAGTTGTGGCTGTGAAACCATTGGTGATTGTAACCCTTACATTTCATAATTAAACCGCCAAAACTCGAGTAATAATACTCAAAACCAATCAACAGATATTGTAATGGAATACATGATAAATATTTATGTATTTCGTTTATATAATATATTTTGGATAAACAAAAATGAGACTTAAATATTTACAACATCAACTTAAATTAACATAAATATTTAATAAATACGGAAGAATGGAAAAATCCCTACTTTTAATATCCATTTTTCCTACTTATAATTCAAAAATGTACAATCCGCCTCTCCTTTCTTGAATTCATTAATGATGTTTTGAAATTTGCCTTTTGGTATGAAGCAATTCTTTTTTTTACTTAATCGTTCTTACTAATGCGAAGCCTCTTTGCATATATGCTCTAATGTATGTACGGAGAATGTGTGAAAAACTTTAAAAATGCTTTTTAATTAGAGGAGAGGAGGGAGTGAAATAATAATAATAATTTAAGTAATGGGAATTAGCTTGAAACTGTTGTTTAGCCTTCTCAAAAGTTCAACAAAGTAGGAGGGATGAGGGGGGGGGGCACAACCCGATATTTATTATTTACGCAACATCTGTTCATTGGATTATTATTCGAACACACGAATATGAAAAGTTTTTTTAAATGAGATGAAAATAAAGGAAAGCAAAGAGGGGATCTCTTTACCATCTTCTTCCACTGACACACCAACTAATTTTATAGCTAATGTCCTTCCCATATGTATATGTGACACTCCAACTAAAAAGTAAGTTAATTTGTTATGGCTTACTGTAATTTCATAATGTCCCCGAATAAAAGACGAACGAGAAAATGCTACACACAAAAATGCTTCACGACAAAAATACCCACTACAAAATAAGAACGAGGAAATTGACGGACTATAAAGAGCAAGCGAGGTAAATACCCACGACAAAAAAACTACTATGAAAGGTCCACGAGGATTTACGCGCCATAAAATTATTTGACACCATTTTTTATGTCTAGAACTGCGATTGCATTTTTTGTGTGCCCGCAATTTTTCAGTTCGACTATTTGATCCCTTTGCTCTCTTTAAGACAATGCACACCGCTCGTAGATATTAAAATTTATCGCCAAGATGGATTGTACATTCGGCGGGCATGCCCTTCTTAGTCATGACGAAGGGAAATAGCAAAATGTACATATATGTGTATCTATTAGTGTTCAGTAGAATGCTGACTACGAGTTGCAAGGGTACCGACAGGCTTTAGCATTTCTCTTTATCTTCTTTACACGTGAGATGAGTACTAAATAAAAATACACCAAATATACAAATTTGTTATGTCACTCTTCTTTTATGATTCATTTTAGAATGAATGTTCTTACATAGAGTACCCTCAGAGATACTTTTGTTTTTTAATCAATTAGAAACAGTCGAATAAAATCAACAGCTGGGTCTATTAATTGTAAAATGTTAAAATAAAACCTTTTTGTGATGATGTTATAAGTTAGATGTGTATTTTTAAATCTTCTAATTTTATTTATATGGATGTCAACATTCGCAGCTACAGTACTTTCCTTCCTATAAGCACTGTATAGATAAGTCTTGATCAATTCTCAGTTTCATTATTTGACTATTTTCTAATAAATTAATGCTCTACATTGTTTCAGGGCCATGGTGGTAATACTTCGTCGGGAGTCCCTACCCATCAAGGACTTCTTACTCTCCAAGGAGCATGCCAATGTGAGCCTCCTGCTCAGGGAGAGTCCTTACCCGCGCACGCACTCATTCTTGCCTCCGTCAGTCCCCTCCTCAAGGAATCCCTAAGCCTCTCAACTACTGGCCATGAGTGGAAATCCTCTTCCCCGAAATACAGATTCAGGAACTCCAAAGACTCCTTCAGTTCCTCTACACCGGAGCAGTGGATCTTCCTTCCGCTGAAGACTATGAATCCTTCCTAAGCCTCGTAAGCCTTCTACAAATCGACTTGAAGCCCCAAGAACACTTTCAAGACATTCTCCTACGGAATCCCTCTGAGCAGGGAGTCGAAGAGGATCTATGGGTCCTCAAGGACTCGGGAAATAGTGTTTTAAGCACCTTGGACACCTCACAATCCTCTACGAATTTCCCATAAAAGTAGACGAGTCCTCACCCTCAGAGCTCATTCTTCCATGGGAATTAGAAAACATTGAGCCAATTCTAGGGCCGTCACAGGAGCCTAAGGAGGTCAAGAAGGCTTATCATTGCTCAGAGTGCTCAAAGAGCTTTCCATCCAAATACTATCTCAAGTTCCATATCAGCTCCGTTCATGCCTCAGAGGCTTCTCATGTGTGCAGTATATGTCGAAGGGGTTTCGCGGGGCCTACTACCTTCGGCAGCACACTCGACGCATGCATGCTACGGGAAACCTCCACCGCTGCTCACTTTGCTCAGCTTCCTTTGGCCTCAAGTACGATCTTCTCATTCACTCCCGAACACACGAACGGAAATTTCGTGTAACATCTGCGAGAAGGCTTACTCCAGCTCACGATCTCTGCGAGAACATTCCAGGACTCACACGGGGAGCGACCATATCAGTGCAAGGAGTGTGGCAAGAGCTTTGCTCTACCAAAGACACTTCGTGTGCATTATCGGCAGCACTCCGGGAAAGACCCTACCTCTGCCCTTCTTGCGGAATGACCTTTATACAAAACTCGACACTTAAGAATCACATCAAGGCATATCATTGAAAGTAATCGACCAAAAGTGTATCCTAATTAAGTATTATCAAGGAATACTACTGCATCAACTGAAAAGAGAATATATGTGCCAAAGAGATACCTTTTTATACCAGAGGGTATCATCGAAATGAGATACATAGCCCTTCTTGTGGAACGATACTTAAACAAAACTCGACGCTTAGGAATTAATTCAAGACATATCATCTTCGTATAAATAATTTCTACCTAAATTATTATTCTGGAATACTAGAACCCAGAAGCTGGATATATCAAATGTAATCAAATCTGATTTGTTCATACCTGAAACACTTCAAAAATATATGGTCCACAAATAAATTTTTATTACTTGATAAATATAAACAAAACTGTGGGGTTTCAAACATAAAGCGAACCTTTGAATTGTTTCAAAGGTGTTGGTTCGAAAAAGTGTTCAAAAATTGGTCTGGAACCGGAGATATTTAGTCTGAACCACAAATAATGATCCCCCCCCCAACAGACAATTTGTCTAAAAACCCGGTTCGGACACTGGTTCCGAACCACTTTGTTTCGAAGGTTCGGAATCGAAAAAATCGATTCGTTGGCCAACTATATGTACATATACATCATATCAGATATAAATAGAAATCATTCTTTAGAGATAAGTCTATTAGTAATTTTGGCTGATCAGCTAAAAAATCCAAAAAAGGAAAAATTATATGTCATGGCCATTGTCAAGCATATCTCTATTGCCGCTGTTTAAGGTGGATTTTTTATCATATCACATTACTACCCATTGCCATATTGGGAACCTCAATTAGTGCTTTGATATTTCGCCCAATCTTTTTTTAGCACCCTTGAAAGTTTTCCTTTGTTGTTAAAAAATATAAAATAAATTTATATGTCTTATTAAACAACTTCTTGTCATTTGTTGCAAGAAAAAAATGAACTTTCTACACGCTGACTGCGTTGGAAGGAACAAAACCTTATTTGACTACTATACCTTTCGAAAATAAAAGAGCTTATTCCATTAAATTAATGTATTTTGCCAACAATTTTTTAAAAGCCCTAAAATGTAGTCAAAAATATTTCTTGGTAAAAACATAAATATGAAACTATCGGCAGCTATCGGTGCCCAAAATTACGAATACCGATAGTTTGAACAATGTACAATCGACGCTGATTAATCGGCAAACCAAATTATCAATTGATATCTAGTATTGATGTTATTGGCTATGTAATGATTATTACTATTATTGTATTAAATACAGGCTTGTGAGTTCAGCTTTTTTTGCGTTCAGCGTTCCGTTCAGCGTTAAAAAAATAGCGTTCCGTTCAATGTTTTGCGTTCAGCGTTCTGTTAGCGTTCAGCGTTCAAATTTCCGATAAAAGTGATGACGTTTTTTTATTAGAAAAGAATTTCCAAAAAGTGATGACATTTTTTTTTTAGAAAATAATTTCCAAAATAAAGTCCAAGAAATGTTTGGAAAAATTGAACGCTGAACGCTAAACTCTTTTTTTGCGTTCAACGTTCAAAAAAAGTTGCGTTCCGCTCAGCGTTCCGTTCATTGAACGTGCGTTCAGCTGAACGTCGTTCAATTTGCGTTCCGTTCACAAGTCTGATTAATATAATATTGTTATATTATATTAAGTATGTGTTATAATTATTTTATATAAAAATATTATATTTTATAATATTTAAATAAAATTACATCAAAAAAATTATATAATTATAATTAAATTAATTATATTGTTCCTTTAATAGTATTGGCTATTCCATATATTACGTATAAGGATAAATGGCTCATATCCTTCCTATTATCCAATCCATTCCCATTCAACACACAATACTATCAGTTTTCTATGTATCTTCTTACTAATGATCGAGCAATAAAAACAACAATGAGATGAGTCAACCCAAGTCTTTTATTTCTTCTTTTTAATATTAAAAATGAACAATACATACTTTTTTGACTGGAATGCGGGGAAATCCATTATAGGAATGATAGGCAGTATCCCAAAATATATAAATGAATCCTTATTTATGTTGTTTGATTAAATCACGGCCTTTTGTATTTAAAGAAGAGGGGGGAGAAGGATGCGATATATTTTTCTTAATACATATATATAAGCAAGGTTATTATAGATACGGTTTGTCACTAGCTTATTTTTAATGGCCGTTGTTGATGACGTCACATTAATAATCAAGATGTAATCAAAAAATAAATCTAGTGTTTAAACTGATTTAAACTCGGCTCCTCCTCCTTTTCACGACTCACAAATTCAAAAATATTTTTCTTCCAAAGGCTCTGAGGTCTCCACATCTCTCAGGAATTGACGCTATAGCCTCGTTAATAGCAAAGTAATGGAATGACTCAATGAATCTCCGGAGAGCTAGGTCTTCCCTAGAGTTGAGACTTCGAATAAATAAGCGTATTCTAGGCTTAGTC
>CP045890.1:32177208-32194023 GCA_013387185.1 Caligus rogercresseyi
CCAGAAGGTATCTGCCTCTCAGATCCAATACAGTCTTTGAAGCCTTATGTGCGGAATCCCCCTCAAAAGCGATTCGTTATTGATGGGCCAACTATGCACAGTCTCACTGGGGACCCGACCCGTCACCCGGACTACTAGTTTCTTGATAAGCTCCAAAGGGATTTCCCCCAAGTCCCTTTTATTGCACTAACGGCCACTGCGACGGCCCCGCGTCCGAACGCACATTCTACATCATCTAAAAATGAAGTCTCTAAAATGGTTTCTCTCCTCCTTCAACAGACAGAATTTGGCCTATGAGGTCCAACCAGAGAAGCCCATCCAAAACTGCTATGCTGCCCTTCCGTGGACTGCTACCGTGAAATGGCTATTAAGCTGCCTTGCTCCAAGGTGAAATAATGGACATTGTTCATATGAAGGAGCTTTGATACAAGAGCTACGAGGAAGAACTTATCCCAATTTACCAGAGTTTTTTGAACCAACGGTTGAGTTATTTGGAGGATAAGGAATACGCTGGCGTTTCTAAATAGCGAAGAAGACTGGGGATTTTCCGTATTTTAGCTCGAGCATCGAGTCTATTGGTGGATGGATGTCCAAGTCAAAGTAAGAGTTTCTAACTATTTTTTATAAGAGTTTCTAATTATTCATCTAAAATAAAAGTACCATTTTATTATAAAGCAATTTAAAATATGAATGATTTAAAGATATATATATAATATTAATCATAACTATTTTATTTTATGATATAGATTTTTACTTTATTACAATATCAAGACAGTAAATTAGTAAATAAGTATAACTAAACATTAAATATGTTGAGTGCACTGTTGTCCAATTTTAATAGTATCGTAGCTATACGTAGCTTATATTCTGTTTTGACTTTGTTTTTTTGTAATGAAATGCAATTGCATCATCTGTTTTTAATTAAATAATGTTAAGGTAGTGATAAACAGGATAGAGTTACGCTATGACGTTAAATTTAATATCACCTATATTCTTATAAATTATCATATTGTAATAGGGGCGGAAGAGGCAAATACTATCGGGTCGCTGTGGCGGAATCTTATCTTTCCGTGGATGAAAATAGTCTGGCTCAACCTCAAGCCGAACCGGAGCCGCCCTCAGCCCCGCTGTAACGTCGTCAAGATCCTCCGATTTGAAACTCATGGCACCTCCAAAACTATAAGTTTAATGAGGCAGTGTAGTTTCAGAGAATCAAAGATCGTCAGATATGAAATGTAATTTGAAAAGAAATAATTCTTAATTACAGTCTATTTTACAATGTAAACTTATAATCTTGAATTACTTGTTTGTAACTGTTAAACTAAGTATCGTATCTAAATAATATTATATTTACTATTGTGGAAACTATTGTTCATAAATAAAAAGTATTAAATATGTATCACACTCGTTATTAATTTTTGTTAAATATAATAGCTACTTGTTTGATCGTTGAATTATGAATTATTGAAGTTAAAATGAACTCAATTAGTTAAGAAATACGTATAACTTTTAATTTATTGCTATCTTAATCTCGTATCATAGCCTTAAGTTGGAAGCTACAATTTTCCCTTTCCTTTCCAGTTAGTTTCTAGTATTCCTTGGTTTGAATGTATCTGATTATTTCGCCATTTCTTCTTTTCTTTTGTTTTTTGTTTTCCTATTATTCTTTTTAAATCAGTTACCTCACAAACTGAAATAAAATTTCCAGTTAAAATGTTATCTTTTTAGGGTCGCGGACACTTCGTCCGTTCCTTTCATTTTGTCCCGGCCCAAATTGTCCCTGTCCAAATCGTCCCGTGCCCAATTCGTCCTTGTCCAATTCGTTCCTAGACCCAACTCGTCCCTGCCCAAATCGTCCTCACTATTTCCCAGCAAAGAAGACATACCCCTAACATTAATCATGAGGAGTTCCTTAGCTTCAGGGACCCTCGTCCAATAGACTCTCGGGTCCCGCCAAGCACAGTGATGGGGTATTGGGTTTCTAACCTCGGCTAATGGACTCTCGGTCCCGCCAACACAGTGATGGGGATTGGGTTTTCTAACTTTCGGCCAAAGGACTTTCGGGTCCCGCCAAAAACAGTGATGAGATATTGGAGTTTCTAACCCTCGGCCAATGGACTCTCGGGTCCCGCCAAGCACAGTGATGGGTATTGGGGTTTCTAACCCTCGGCCAAAGGACTTTCGGGTCCCGCCAAGCACTGTGATGGGGTATTGGGGTTCTAACCCCGGCTAATGGACTCTCGGGTCCCGCCAAGCACAGTGATGGGGTATTGGGGTTTCTAACCTTCGGCCAAAGGACTTTCGGGTCCGCCAAGAACCGTGATGATATATTGGGTTTTAACCCTCGGCCAATGGACTCTCGGGTCCCGCCAAGCACAGTGATGGGGTATTGGGGTTTCTAACCCTCGGCCAAAGACTTTCGGGTCCCGCCAAGCACAGTGATGGGGTATTGGGGTTCCAACCCTCGCCAAAGGACGTCTCGGGCCCCGCAAGCACAGTACTGGGGCTTGGGGTTTCTAACCCTCGGCCAAATGACTTTCGGGTCCCGCCAAGCACAGTGATGGGGTATTGGGATTTCTAACCCTCGGCCAATGGACTTTTGGGTCCCGCCAAGCACAGTGATGGGGTTTGGGGTTTCTAGCCCTCGCCAAAGGACTCTCGGATCCCGCCAGCACAGAGAGGAGATATTGGGGTTTCTACCCTCGGTCAAGGGACTCTCGGTCCCGCCAAGCAACAGTGATGGGGTATTGGGTTTCTAACCCTCGGCTAATGGACTCTCGGGTCCCGCCAAAAACAGTGATGAGATATTGGGTTTTCTAACCCTCGGCCAATGGACTCTCGGGTCCGCCAAGCACAGTGATGGGGTATTGGTTTCTAACCTCTCGCCAAAGGACTTTCGGGTCCGCCAAGCACTGTGATGGGTATTGGGTTTCTAACCCTCGGCTAATGGACTCTCGGGTCCCGCCAAGCACAGTGATGGGTATTGGGGTTTTAACCTTCGGCCAAAGGACTTTCGGGTCCGCCAAGAACAGTGATGATATATTGGGGTTTTTAACCCTCGGCCATGGACTCTCGGGTCCCGCCAAGCACAGTGATGGGGTATTGGGGTTTCTAACCCTCGGCCAAAGGACTTTCGGGTCCCGCCAAGCACAGTGATGGGGTATTGGGTTCCAAACCCTCGGCCAAAGGACTCTCGGGCCCCGCCAAGCACAGTAATGGGGCATTGGGGTTTCTAACCCTCGGCCAAATGACTTTCGGGTCCCGCCAAGCACAGTGATGTGGGTATTGGGTTTCTAACCCTCGGCCAATGGACTTTTGGGGTCCCGCCAAGCACAGTGATGGGGTTTGGGGTTTCTAGCCCTCGGCCAAAGACTCTCGGATCCCGCCAAGCACAGAGATGAGATATTGGGTTTCTAACCCTCGGTCAATGGACTCTCGGTCCCGCCAAGCACAGTGATGGGTATTGGATCCATTTCAAAACTTACTATCCATCATTGTCGCTGGTGGGACCCGTGAGTCCGTTGGCGGAAGGTTTGAAACGCCAATACCATATCACTGTGCTTGGCAGGACCCGAAAGTCCTTTGGCCGAGGCTAGAAACCCCAATACCCCATCACTGTGCTTGGCAGGACCCAAGAGTCCATTAGCCGAGGGTTAGAACCCCAATACCCCATCACTGTGCTTGGCGAGACCCGGAAGTCCATTGGCCGAGGGTTAGAAACCCCAATATCCCATCACTGTTCTTGGTAGGACTAGAAAGTCCTTTTGCCGAGGGTTAGAAACCCCAATACCCCATCATTGTTCTTGGCGGGACTTGAAAGTCCGTTGGCCGACGGTTAGAAACCCCAATACCCCATCACTGTGATTGGCGGGACCCGAGAGTCCATTAGCCGAGGGTTAGAACCCCAATACCCCATCACTGTGCTTGGCGGGACCCGAGAGTCCATTGGCCGAGGGTTAGAAACCCCAATATCTCATCACTGTTCTTGGCGGGACCCGAGAGTCCATTGGCCGAGGGTTAGAAACCCCAATAGCTCATCACTGTTCTTGGCGGACCCGAAAGTTCTTTGGCCGAAGGTTAGAAACCCCAATACCCCATCACTGTGCTTGGCGGGACCCGAGAGTCCATTCCGAGGGTTAGAAACCCCAATACCCCATCACTGTGCTTGGCGGGACCCGAGAGTCCATTGGCCGAGGGTTAGAAACCCAATATCTCATTTCTGTGCTTGGCGGGACCCGAGAGTCCATTGGCCGAGGGTTAGAAACCCCAATACCCCATCACTGTGCTTGGCGGGACCCGAAAGTCCTTGGCCGAGGTTTAGAAACCCCAATACCCCCATCACTGTATTTGGCGGGACCCGAGAGTCCATTGGCCGAGGGTTAGAAACCCCAATACCCTATCACTGTGCTTGACAGAACCCGAGAGTCTATTGGACGAGGGTTCCCTGAAGCTAAGGAACTCCTCATGAATTAATGTTAGGGGTATGTCTTCTTTTCTGGGAAATAGTGAGGACGAGTTGGGCAGGACGAGTTGGGTCTAGGACGAATTGGACAAGGACGAATTGGGCACGGGACGATTTGGGCAGGGACAATTTTGGCAGGGACGATTTGGGCAGGGACAAAATGGAAAGGACGAATTGGGCGGTTACGATCTTTTTATTACCCTTTCAATTAGTTTCAACTCTTAAGCCTCCGTTTTCATAGTGAACTTGCCGTTATAAAATTTCTATACAACAATCAGAAATGACGTCATGACGTATTATTTTCATCATACTATAATGCTTTTATTTATAATGACGAAATTGACATAAATCCTTTAAAAATGGAAATCAGTTTATAAGATTGCTTAATATTGTTAAAATACTATCCTTTTACTTAAATATATAACCCATGTTAGCATTATTATTATCATTATGGAGCTGTGGCCTCTCCCTTTGCTTCATTATTTTCCAATTGGCGGCACTTACCGCCTACTTTAAACATCTCCTCACATTTTGGTTGGTTGATATCACAATGACGTGTTTACTCAGAGAGTATCATAGTTACCGACTTATATAATAACCAGGCTTGTTGATCGAGTTGTTTCTGATCGGCGATGAATAGCGATATAGCGATATTTGATCGCTGATCGGAGTATCGCAAAAGGTCCTGATCTTTATATCTTTTGATCGTAAGAAAATCACTAAAAATTGCGATCCGATCAATTTGTATAAATTAACTAAAAAAGAAAAATGTTTGTAATAAAGGTTTTTGATACAAACCCTACAGTTCTTAAAACTTAACTACTGTCACATTGACCAAATCCATTCAACAACTAATATTTGTTTAGAAAACCCAAAATAACAGACTAATACTAATGGAAAAAGCCGGTGTGTGCTATCCTGATATATTTTTTGTCCTAAAATATACAGACAGGCAACTATGTACAAGTCATTGTTTTGGAGCTCATAGGCTATGGGAAACATTTATTCTGGCATCTCCTGTCTTAAAATATGCAGACATATGTCAATTGTGGAACCAGAGTGTTGGAGCTCATAGCTATGAGAAACAATCATTCTGATATTTTTGTCCTAAAATATACAGACAGGCGCCTATGGAGAAGTCGTTGGGTTTTGGAGCTCATAGGCTATGGGAAACAATCATTCCATTGTCATATATAGATGAATACTTATAAAGGTTTGACTTTATAAACATTGAAATTTCTACTTAATTTTTTTGTTGATCGCAATTAATTGATCGGATCGCTGATCGGAAAAATCCCTGATCGTTATATCGCTAAATCGCAAAGAATTTCTGATCGCTATTTTTGATCGGATCGCTATTTTTTTCCTGATCGCTCACAAGCCTGATAATAACTCAATAGAGAAGGAAACAAAATGTCCAGTCAAAGAGCTATTTTAATGCATACAGAAAGTTAAAATGACTGCTCCAGTTGGTTAAACCTTGAAGTAGCCCATAGAATTGAAACAAGAAAAATCCTGCATTAAATGCCCAGTGATGTCACCTTATATTATGTTTTCAATCAAGGTAGTTAAAAGTAAGGTAGAGCCATTTTAACCAATGAAAGTAAAAAATACACCGCCACGCAACCTACCTCATGAGCATGACGTCACGTATGCCAAAAGGGTATATATGTATAAGTAAAATATGTTAAATATAATCGAATTTAGTCCTTTATTTAGATCATAGAAGAATAATTATCACAATTCTATTAGAAAATGGAAAAATATTACATTTGTGAGTAATCATAAAATTTTGATGATTTAAAAGTTGCTGATATTATCCAAAATATTTCATGAAAAAGCAAACTCTTCAATCATTATATGTTAAAGCACATAAAAACAATGAAATAAATTATAACAAAATACTATTTATAATCATATATTATTACAAAGACATATTTAGAAAAAAGTATATAATTTATGAATTAATACAAAACAAAATATGGTTATAATCATATTTATATAAATATTATTAGAAATACATATTAAGAAAAAAATATATATTTACAATTATTACAAAACAAAATACTGTTTGTAATCATATATTACATAAATGTTATTAGAAATACATATTTAGGAAAAAGTAAATAATTTATTGGAGCATTTAATTAATCCACTGTTTCATTTTTCGTTTCTCTCTTAAACTTTTTTTATGTCTAGCTTTTTGCTCTTGAAGGCGGTTTTTTCAAATTTTATTTGGAGAAATACACGAATTTGAGCAAATTTATTAAGAGCTTCCAATGGAACTGACGGCACCTTAGACATTGATTTAGAAACTCTTTTGTCATGACAATTATCTTCTGATGAACTTGGAAGTAATACTTGTGGACTTGGAGGTTGCTTTGAAGGAGGAGGTAACGATGAATTAGAAGATTCATATTTATCTAAGCATTCTTGAGTAATCTGACGATAATTTCGTTCATATTCTATCATTCCTTTTGGAAGATGGTTCCATGGACGTATATTCCGACAAGTTTGTTTCAATTTTTTCATATAAATTAAGTGTCGGAACTACTCCTTTCTTGATTTTCTTTCTAATAGGAAGGTTAAGAGCTCATGCATTAGATCTCTCTCATAGTCTTCTTCAGTGAAGTGCAGACTACACATAAAGGATGATGCAGGCTGAAATGTCGAATCTCCTCTTTTGCATGCGATGGTCCAAGCTTTTTTCTGTTTGATGTTGGTTGGAAACGAGTGGTACAATACATTGTGAGCATTGGGATCCAATGAAGGACAAACAGTAACTGCACACTGTCTTTTTTTCTTTTTTATATTATTGAAGCCATTTTTGTAAGAGTACGATGCACTAATGATAATTTTGAATAGTGATGTTATATATAGTAAAAGTTATTTGTTTATGTTTTCTGCCAGACGTGACGTCACACAAAAATATTTCGGAACCTAAGTTTATACATTATGAAATGGCGGGGGTGTGGTTTCAATAAAAGTAGTTCCTACAAATGACGTCACTGGGCATTACTTTTGCCATTTCTTTCTTTTTCTATTCCTTAAACTTATATTTAGACTTTACTACTTAAAGGATAACAATAATTCAACATTATCTCCTTTTGTTTCTCCAGCTGCTGACATGACGTAGATTATTATAAAGTTCACTGATTGAGACTACTAGGAAACCACACTAAATGGAAATTTAGTACTCCTGAGTGTAGAAATCATGGACCTACGGTGGTTAAATGGTTATATATGAATAGAACTTTAACATACTTTAAAATTTATATTGCTCTGCTCTAACTATTATTTTTCTGAATACTTAGGGTCCTTCATAATAATTAATCAACACGGGGAATCGAACAAAATAGGGCAATTACAAAATATAGTCTATATAAGACAAGAATTTCACCGCCATCAAAAACCTAAAAGATGTGCTATGTCATATACTATATAATATATTCCATGTTCCAATATTTGGATCTTTAGGAAACGAAAATTCAATTTGTTTTCATCCCGTGCCCCAACATAATTTCAAGGAGCTCTTGTTTATAAACATATTCTCAGTGTATATATACGATTGTACTCTCTAGTATACTTTCAATGTGAATCAAAAGAACTACATAGTTCATAATAAATATTCTCCCTAAGAATGGCATTTAGCTCAAAATAGTAAATAATAACAGAGATTAGTAAGAGTTACATAATAATATAAAACTTTTTTATAACGTTAGGGAAACGTAAATAACTTTTGGGGAAAATAAATATGGCTGTGGATGATTTTAATACCGACTTGACATAGAAAGAGAAAAAACTGAAAACATAGAACATCTCTCTGGCCTCATGTCTTTATTATAGTATTAAACCTCACAAACCTCTCCCTTAAAAAAACATATTCTAACAGATTTTTTATAAATTTAAAAATAATAAAATAATTAGTAAAAATCTGTTAGAATATTGTTTTTAAGGGAGAGGTTTTGTGAGGTTTAATACTATAATAAAGAGAGGCAAGAGAGATTATATATATATATATATATATATATATATTATATTAATCGTTCATTGTAATTCAATACAATGTCTTTATGTTTTCAGTTTTTTTCTCTTTCTATGTCAGTTGGTATTAAACATCCACAAGCCATATATATATATATATTGCATATATATATATATATATATATATATATATATATATATATATATATATATATATATATATATAATATATAATATATATTAGGGTTGATCTTATATTTTCAAATGTTTGAAATGTTAGCAACATTCGGGATTTTCTGTTTCTTGGTCATGAAAGAAGACGACATACAAAGTTTGAAACAAAATCGGTCAACATTACGGGTTGAGTAACGAGGTCAAATTTTAAAAATCTAGTAAAATATAGTTTTACTCAATTTCTTACAAATGGTGGGCGTTACAGACTTCTATAATAATTATTAATTTAAAGGAAATCTAATTTACTACCGACGTATATTTTGGTGTTTTTTTACTAAAGCAAAGTTTTAGTATAGTTTTCTGTAAAACAAAGAAAAAATGGAATGTGTAATGTTAGGATATTCATTGCTTTTTTTGTATCAATTAACTTCACTCGCCTGTAGAAGATGACTTTTCGCTTCAGAGTAAAATAGTATTCTTAAGTTTAGTAACCTTTGGATGATAAATCCAAAAATGACCTTGGTTGCATTTTATCAATTCAGAATTCAGTACAATCTGAGTTTACATCATATGATTCAGAGCCTGTATTGACCTATAAGAAATTGATTATGAAAAAAAAATGCGTTTTAGATTTTCGTCAAGGTATCCTCTTAAAATTTACTTTGTCTCTGATGCATTTATAATCCATTATATGCGTCATTTTGTACGCGAGATATGTTTTTTTTAAATTTACATATAACTCTCCACTTATTAAATTGACATGATTTAGTATACCCAAATATTAAAGCTGGTTTACCAAGCTTTTATTTGATATGTTTGGTGTTCTAAAAATGCTATACTTTAAGAGAAATAAGCAAATACATTTTTGCACGTACTCTCCCAAAAATTAATCTTTTGATTGTATATATATATATATATTATAATATATATATATATATATATATATATATATATATATATATATATATATATATATTATATATATATATAGATATATATACATATATATAGATGTGTGTGTGTGTGTTATGAATAGAATGCTTGAACCTAATAAAAACAAACATGAATCATGCCAGATATCATCCCAAAAGACCCACAATTTTATTAAGTTATTGACCGTAGGGAAACAAGTTTTATTATCTTATGGTCTTGCAAATAATAAAACCAAAGCCCCATCCAGGTACTGCAAGTTTTATGGGAGGGTTAGGTCATCCAGTAGGTAGGCCTGGGCAATTCTCAGTCTTTGTTAAATGAAAAAATAATGGAAGGGTGGGAACATTTTTGCAGCTTATAATTGAATAAAACAATGGTCTAAAGTTTACGTAAACTTGCCAAAGGCTAGCATATATCTTTGATCAAATTGAACCATATGCTGCTCCCCTGTATCCTTGGATACATGGGGAGCAGCATATGCCCCATGTATTATGCCACTTCAGCTTTAATCGCACTTATTTTATACTTCTTAATTTTCGTACATACTCAAAAAAATATATCTGAATCCATTTTTTACGACAGTCAGAACTGTATAAGTTGGGTCAACCCCTGCAGAGTCGAAAAAACAACAACTTCTAGAGCAAAACTCTTTTAAATAAATCATAGTAATACGCCGAAGAAAATGTAGCCCCCGATTATTCACTAATTTTATTTTTATTGAGGATACCAAAATAAATTGTCATTACAATGACATATTAAGTTGACGTCAAGGATCATTGCTACGGACAAGTCATCCGGTGACTAATCGAGGATTCGTTTTAGTGCCTTCAGTGTATATTAAATCATATAACAACCTTTATTCAAATCAGGCTTGTGAACGGAACGCAAATTGAACGGCGTTCAGCTGAACGCACGTTCAATGAACGGAACGCTGAACGGAACGCAACTTTTTTTTTGAACGCTGAACGCAAAAAAAAAGAGTTTTGCGTTCAGTGTTCAATTTTTCCAAACATTTCTTGGACTTTTTTCGGAAAAAACGTCATCACTTTTTTTTTGGAAATTCTTTTCTAAAAAAGTCATGACTACACATTAGTTTTTTGGAAATTCTTGTCTAAAAAAAAACCACGTCATCACTACGCATTACTTTTTTGGAAATTATTTTTCTAAAAAAACGTCATCACTACGCATTACTTTTTTCGGAAATTCTTTTTACAAAAACCACGTCATCACTACGCATTACTTTTTTTTTGGAAATTCTTGTCTAAAAAAAAACCACGTCATCACTACGCATTACTTTTTGGAAATTCTTTTCTAAAAAAACGTCATCACTACGCATTACTTTTTGGGTGAAATTATTTTCTAAAAAAAACCATCATCTCATTTCTGGAGATTCTTTTCAAAAAAAAAAACGTCGTCACTTTTTTAAATATTGAACGCTGAACTGCTAACGGAACGCTGAATGCAAAAACATTGAACGGATCGCTGAACGGAACACTATTTTTTTTCGAACGCTGAACGCAAAAAAAGCTGAACGCTCACAAGCCTGATTCAAATACATTAGACTTTAGATAAACCTAATCCTTAATTTACATCAACTCTTTGATCAATCAAGGAAAACTAGAAAGTACATGGAAGGCGACTTTTTTAGCACGCCGGAAATCAATACGTAAGCAGGACATTTGAGCCAATTGACACTTAATTGAGATCAATTTCGATATAGATAATTGATGTTGAAATACACCAGATTTAACTAAATATAAAACTACTGATAAGGAATAATTATTACTTGAGTAATAGTAAGCCTTCCATGGTGTTCTAGTATTCCTTGGATAAATATATGTCTATATCATTGCTGTAAATCCTTATTTACTCAATACTCGATGTATGTAATATGTTTTTTAGCAACGGACAAAAGAGATACTTTTGACTAAGAATGAAAGCAATCAATGTCACTTATGATAATGTACATGTTATTTATTTCTTACAATTAAATAATGGCTTTGTGGAATGCAGGCACTTTCAATTATATTCAGAGTTATGTTCCCTCATTACACAGAGTGTGTGTACATCATTGGTAGGCCTCATAGAAAAAGTGTTTATTTAGTATTATCCCCTCCTCATCAGCCCGACACTCCAGATGCTAAACGTATAATAAGTTATTAAACGAAAACACTAAGGACACGGAGACTCTAATAGCTTATGGACTTTAAATCGGATTATTATATTCGTTGTTAATTATGTATGCGTGTTATCTGTATTTGTTTCATGACTTGCTATAAATATTACGTTTTATCTCGTTTATTGTGATTTTATGTTTTGTTTGGTTTTATGTATTGCTTTTTATACTTCTAAGTAATTTGATGTTTTTTCCGGTCTTAAAGAGGCAATAATTTTAAACTACAATGTTTATATATGTTTGTTTCAACACTTGCACAATTTGTCCTTTTGTACTTATTAAATATATATATGTGTATCTTGTGTACTCAGATATATTAAAATGAAATAAAGACCTTTGCTGAAGAGAAAAAAAGTGTTTATTGTTATTATTAATTGAAGCAATGCTTTTAATATTTTAATTAGTATAGTCTCATAGAATTCCAAAAGAATTGACTAATTTCATATTTTTTTTATTGTTCTTCTACTGCTTCTCTATTCTGCAAACAGTTCGAGGCACAGTCCTCAACATAAACATGCAAATGGGGAGAGCCTGTAGTCATGGAACGAGCCTGTTTACCCGTTTCGAATCTTCCAGCAAAGATTTCATTAGACTTTTTGGCGGAAATAAATTTGAAACAGAAAATTCTGTGGGATAGTTTTAGTGAAAACGTTATGTATAGCAGAGGTTTTGCTCGGTATTAACCTCTTGGCAATTAGATTTGATTGACCCATGCTTCCCATTTCAATAGATTAAATATCAGATTAGATAAGGATCGCTTATATAGAAATGGACAGTGGTGGGCACTTTCCGCTCATTCATTCCGCTCTGAGCGGAGGAGCAATTGGTGAGCGGAATGCAAAAGCGATCATCTTTGTGAGAAGTGAGCGGAATGTGGTGAGCGGACCCTCTAAAATTAACTTCCGCTCATCCGCTCACATAAAAAAGTTTCCGTTATTAAAAAGGATTACTCATAGAAAAAGACTACTTTTTCTCGCTTTTTGCTCTAAATGTAATGCCGCTAACGTGGCATGGACTAAAAAGGTGCGCCAGAAATTTTTTATTCTTGTCTAGACACGTGGCAGCAGTGTTGCCACGCGTAGCCACTCAGTTCACGTCGTGCAGCTATTGTGTATAGCAGAGAGAATAAGTGACAATCAGTCCTTTCTTAATATATAAAATGTGTACCCCCGTCATAACAAAGAGGTTGCGTTCATGGTCCCATATAGAATTTCATTTTATATTCAGAGAAGAGAGAGAAAAGTTACATTATTATAATATAACTTTTCTCTTTCTTCTCTAAATATAAAAGAGATAAAATTATCTTTGTTATAATTATTAAATAATTATTACATGTAGTATGATTAGAAATCCATCTGAAAAATGACGTCATAACACATATGTTGATGATGTCATTAACTGGCTATATGGGACCCCTACTTAGTACCGCTTAGTACTTACTCGGCGTACAAGTTTTGTCTCTCTCTGGCACTCTCTTATTCTCTCTGTGTATACGTTTGTGTTCGTGTTTTCATTGTCTGACGGTCACTCTGAGTCAGTATACTTTACTTTTTCGTTTTTTTACGAATCACGAGTCATGGATAAGTTTGTGACCCAACCCGACCTCTGAGCGGAGAGAGAAGCTACAGGTAGTAAATTGATTAATTAATTGAGCTATTCATTTATTTAAGTACAATTTTTAAATTTTATAAAATTAATCTTATTCTTAATTCATCTGAATAATGCGTGAGCAGTGTGACAAGTAACATAAAAAGTTAATGTTAATTTCACATAATAATTTTTAATAAAAAGGAGCAGCATGGACCTGGAGGTGGACGACCCCATCTCCCAGGTTTCTCCAGCAGCCTGTGGCCAATGGCAGTGTGGAGAGGTGGGCGCAGCCAGGCAGACACTGTGGTCTTGAGCCAGAGCCAGGACACCCAGGGTCTCAGATGCGCGCATCAATGGAAGTGCAGAGGGAATTCGCTCATTTGAAAAAGTAAGTCCCAAAAAGTGGCAAAACCTCTCAACTTTAACATTCTAGTAGACGGGCGTCTAGCCATCTATGCATAATAAAACATTAAAAAAATATTGAATAGTATTCAGAATAAACATCAATTGTGAGTTCACTAATTGTAAAAAAAAAATTATCCAGTTTGTTAAAGTAGTTTTCAAAATTTCAGGTACTTCATATTTTGCGTGGATGATGCCAAGGATAGGGTGGAGGCCAAGTGCAAGCCCAGCGCAGGGGCGCGGGAAGTGGGGGTGCGGGGGGTGCGGGCAGCACCCCTGGTAGCGGAGCTTCGAAACTGATATTTTTAAAGAGACGATAAAGTTATTTGTAAAGTAAGAAAAGGGAAAAAAAGAAAATAATTCATATATTTTTGTAGTTATATGGAGAGGAACTTAATCAGGATTTACTGGATCATATATATTTTCCCTCTCCTTTTTATGAAAATATAACATCATTCTCTATCATATAACTACTTTCTATACGACGTCTCCATCATCATCTAAACAAGCTTAAAAACTTCATTGTTTGATGCAAGATTCAATCCTTGCCTCACACATATATCCATAGATATGTTACCATGTATAAATGCTGTGGCCGTAGGCCACCTACCCGCCCGGAGGTTCTAGTAATAAATAAATATTTAAACTCAAGAATAAATGTTGTACGAATGTATTAAAAAAATTAAATTAATACAATTAGTTGTGTGGCCAATCAGATTTTCTTTTGTCCTGACGTGATTGAGATTCCTCGAAACAAAACCCGCGAGCCCGCTGTGTTAAAATAAGCAAAGAGTCGAAAAACATGTCGCAGAAGAGGATGTCGTCTTTTTTTCAAAGCCTCCCCAAAAACAAACTTTTGAAGAATAGTAATCCACAGCCCAACGCATTGGACCAAGAATATTATCAAGCACTGGAGCGTCAGGACAAGGTTGCTGCTGCTGCTGATGTGATCCCTGTTAGCACTTCTGCTAGCCCTTCGCAAGATACTGAGGAGAGTGTCGTGGAAACAGGGACATCACCTCTGCCATCAGAGCCGTTTCAGCCGCAAGCTTTGGATTTTCCAGCAAAACAATTCGGGACTGAAACTTTTACCAGATCCTTCAAATCAGCATGGTTTGGAAAATGGAAGTGGCTGCATTACCTAAAGGATGTGGACAAAGCTTGTGTTACACCTGCGTGTCTGCGGTCGAGAAAAGTCTTATACAGGAGGAGAAGAAGAGAGCAGACGCGGTGTTCATTAGAGGGGGCTTTTCGAATTGGCGTAAAGCCCCCAACAAATTCAGGGAGCATGAGAGATCGACATTTCATCTGGGCGCCGTGAATAAAGTTGCTGCACTTAATAACACCCCAATCAGCGCTTTACTCTCCGACGTGGTGGCAAAAGATCAGAAAACTGCCAGGGTCGTTCTGAACGAGGCGTTCAAGTCGGTGCGCTATTTGCTCCGACAGGGCTTACCACTCCGTGGCCACGACCATTGGGACGGCAATTTTTGGCTAATGATGCTGGATCGCACCGAGTCTCTTCCTGAAGCTCGCCAATGGATGCTGCGGAGAGATAATTGGCTCTCGGATACGATCCAAAACGAAATTTGAGCAGCTTGCACATGCTGTGCAGCGAAAGTTGGTACAGGAGGCAAATTGTTCAAGTTACTTCGGGTTGACAGCTGATGGCACCACAGACATCAGCTCATCGGAACAGTTTTCCTGCCATCTACATTACGTGAATTCTCAAATGGGCAAACAAAGTGTTTTTTTGGGGTTCTACAGTGCACCAGATTCCACGGCAGACAGTCTGTTCAGGTGCATTGTTGACATATTTTTGCGACTGAACCTGCCTATTGAAAAAGTGCTTTGACGGGGCAAGCAACATGGCCGGAAGAATAAGTGGAGTGCGGACGCGTCTGGCAGAACTTTGCCCTGGCTCATTGTTTGTCCATTGCTGTAACCACTCGTTAGACCTGGCATTGCAAGAGGTGGCGCGGGATGTTTCTCTGATAGCGGAAATCTTCAACTTTGTACAAAGCGTCTCCACTGTCATCCGGGAGTCTGCGAAACGAATGAGTCTCTACCAGAGCCTGTTCTCAGAGGGGGAACCTGTCACCAACCTAGCAGCGCTGTGTCCCACAAGGTGGTGTGTGAGGACCAGGGCTATAAGCAGACTGCTACAGGTTACGGGCCGCTCCTCCAGACCCTACGCACTCTACAGGAGGACAGAACTGTTCGTGGCGAGACTCGCCAAAAAATATTTGGACTCCTGAAGCAAGCGCAGAAAGCCAGAACAGCATACGGTCTGCTTTGCTGTGAAGCGATGTTTGGGCCATGCGAGACAGTGGCAAAGAGTCTGCAGGGTGACAACGCGAGTGTGTCCGGCGCACTTGAGTGCATCCTCGTTCTCAAGGAGCGCATGAGTAAGAATCTGATTCCTTCATTGTATAAGCCTACAATTATATTTGTGTTTTCATGACCAAACAAAATATAGGCCAATAAATAGGCCTACTAAGATATGGTATTTATAAATAATTATGGCCTGAGTTTGACATCCCTGGCCTAAGCTATATATAAATACTGTATATATGACACATTCTTTGTTATTATACTTGTAGGTGCACTGAGGGGAGATAGAGCTGTGGACACAATATTTGTGAAGACCAAAGCATTCGCAGCTGCTCACACCCTAGAGTGGCCTAACGAATCCAGGTCTGCAGAACACCGTCCCGTTTTCGAGATACCGCCGCGGTGGAGGATGTAGCAGATTGTGCAGCAGAGGCGAAATGGAGACTGGAGTTTTTCGAGGCGGTGGACCTGATGAATTCCGAGCTTGAATTCATCAAGCTCGAATTGATGAATTCAATTCGAGGTTGAATTGAAGCTGCTACAGAAATGATTGTGTTGTGTGTACCAAATCTTTGGTAGATTCTGAAAGAGTGAGTCAGATGGGATTTGCCATGCCCTAAAATTGATTAGAATGCAGGAAGTTGCATCTATAAAAAACATTTCTGGGGGAGGGCCCCAGATCCCCGTTCAAAAGTTCGTCCCCCACCAACAGCACCCCTGCCAAAATGTCTTCCCGCGCCTCTGCCCACGGACCTGTAGC